>OX438687.1:10000000-10175824 GCA_949316375.1 Mythimna vitellina | reverse complement strand
GGATAAAATTCTACCGCTTCTGCTCATTTTGCTGTGTAACTAATAGAATCTGATCTAAAAAATGATCTTATAGAATGTGTGTTTTGGATAAATGGTAGAACAATTGTGTAGAGTTTTATAATAAAGAATTGTTGTTTATTGTTAAATCGATTAACATTCAAAACCAAAGTTCGCGAGCTATTTCGTAAGAAGTTGGCAGTAGTGTCATCACGGCGTTATTGTTTTCAAATTGTCGATTTGAACCAATTGTTTGACTTTATTGATGTAGATATATATGTAGATAGTTTATTAATTTGTGTATGTATTGTATAATTGTGTGATATTTATGGTTTATAAGTATATCTATTCTTGTACCTATTCGCCTTTTCTCTCTCTTTCTCTGCATCACCCTAAGGTTGACTGGTAGAAAATGCCTAAGGCATTAAGTCCGCCGCTGTACGCTTGTGCATAAAGTATTAAATAAATAAACAATGAGAAATAAATCTTTGTTCAATTATTTTTCTTCTCTAACTGAATGTAAGGGGCCGGGTAATGTTGAGAAGCTCGAAGGATGGGACCTATGTCCTGCAACATATGTGTTTGTATGAATTGATAAGTAAAATAATTGTCTCACCTTTTTAACTATGAGTACAAGCTAGTGACTCCAAGAACCGACTGATAGATTTAATAAAAGTGTTATATCGAAGTATTATATTATTATAAAAATATTATCAAGATAGAACAGAACGAAATCAGTAGAAATCTACAAATAGAGTTAACATATCGATATTACATATTTTACATAACTTTACGTGACAGTGTAATCGATGTTAAGTAATTTTGGAAGTCATTGATAAGGGGGTTCAAAGAATATTACTTAAAATCAGTGAAATAGTGTCAAGATGGTAGTATAAATGTTGTAGATTAGCATCGCAAAATATCAAAACGTTAACAATGGCTTCCCTAGCTTGGTTCGCTTGCTTTGTTGTCCTTGCCAACGTAAGAATAGTGTTTTATTATTGATATATACATGATAATTATGTTTTGTATTTTTGTAAAAAGTTTTTGTTCAATAACAATTCCAAGTTCATTCGAATTCGAGCCAAGAAATTTAAGGCCATCTAGAGGCATCAATGACAGAGTTAAACACTCTTGTTTACTATCCTTAAGAAGCGTATAGGTAATCCTTATTTCATTTTCAGGCCTTCCTAATCCAGGCACAATATGCGCCGCCTGGTTTTGGACCCCAAGGATTCCCCGGCTACGGGGCCCCTCCACCGTACCCCATCATAGTGAAGTCTAGCAACGACGATGATGGTATGAAGCATATTCTGCCTATCCTGCTCCTCCTGCTTTGCGACAATGGCGGCTTCGGTGGCGGTTTCGGTGGCGGCTCCGGTGGAGGCTATGGGGGTGGATGTGGGGGCGGATGCAATGGCGGCAACTGTGGATGCCAGAGTATCCCCATCCCTTACCCAATCCCCTATCCCATCAACAATCCTGTCGTGTGTAACTAAGTACCTAGTGCCTCTGTAAAGTCTATTTCTTTATTTTCATCTTTTTTGGTAACTATGACGTAAATATGTATGTGACTAATTTCTGATATAATATTTTTTTGACGTGTGTCATCGTCTTGCGCACATATCTCAATTTATTTTCTTCTAACTCTATTTCATTTGCTTACATATATCTTTGATAGCTCAATTATCCTCCTTAGCCTGTAGCCAAATAATTAGTATCTTTGAAGACGTTACTGTATGTCCTAAGAATATTCAGGTAAAATAGGTACACTAATTTCAATTACACAATAGTTTAATTGACTGCTTGATTCGCGATCAAAAGATGGCGAATTTTGTGGTTGTTGTTGTGCTGAATTCAATTTGGATATTAACTTAAATGAGCTGGTTTGTGCTACTACTATAATCTCCTTAACAATGTAAATTTTATATATATACTAGCTTTTGCCCGCGGCTTCGCTCCCATTAACTGACTTACTCTACCCAACTCTACCCTACCCAACCCTTCTCTACCCTACTCGACCTACCCTACTTTTTATCCCATTCTGTAAAAGGGATAAAAAATCATATCCTATGTCCGTCTCCTGGTTCTAAGCTACCTCCGAACCAATTTTCAGCCAAAATCGATTCAGCCGTTACTAACACGACTTTCTTTTATATATATAGATGTGTGTTTTGTAAAATAAATATATTTATTTACAAAAATTTTATCACTGTTTTAATTTCTAAATGTTTACCCCCATTCATAGGAATTTCTACGTTTTAATGTTCTAGTTAAACATTTTTTTAAGGGTAGCAAATCATTAAATAACTGTCCTGGTCTGGGTGAAGAGGGTGTTTGGGACTTTTTGCTTTTACCGACTAAAACCCTTCTTCCTTCAGTTGCCCTTTGTATTCCAAAGCCGTGGTGACTCTTTTGAACAATTTCGTAACCCTGATAATTAATAATTAAGCCCAGAACATTGCAATTTATTTAAATATATATAAAGTACCTACATACAGCTTTGTATGTACCTCATATTTTGACTGGCCTGTTGGTCTAGTGGTTAGTGGCCCTGAGTGCTATGCCAGAGGTCGTGGGTTCGATTCCCATCCAGGACAAATATTTGTGCGATGAGCACGATCATTTGTTCTTTGTCTGGGTATAATTTATCTATAATATGTATGTATTTAGAAAATATATAAGAATGTTTATCAGTTGTCTAGTACTCATAGCACAACTTTGCTTAGTTTGGGACTAGATAGCTTGTGTAATAGTTGTGGAAAAAAAATCGGGAGGAGATATAGTAAATAGTATAATTTAGGTTCTGGCATGTATACTTATTAGGTATAAACCGGATATATTATGTGATATCGAATTGAGAACTTCCACCTTTTTTTGAAGTCGGTTAAATAGTAGCGACGGCTAATTCCCCTAGAAATTAAAGCTAAACATTTGAGTTGAAGTAAAATTATATAGGTCTACAAGAAATGTAGAAATTTAATTTAGAAATTTATGCTACTGTGAAACGGTTATTACCAATATTCGTCATATATCTTTTGTATACGTGTCAAAGGTTGCACAGGACTATATTACATAATATACTTAGTAACCGAGTTAGGTTAACAAACACACAGTATATATAGGGTATGCTTTACGAGTTATTGATCACATGTCAACCTTCAGAATGGGTTTCAAGAACATTTTCGTGTTTACCGCTCTCCTGCTGGTTTGTGAGGTAAGTCTAAAATGCTACCTACGGTGCTAAAAAATGGAAAGAAAAAACTGAAATTGGCCACCACATACATACATAATATTTATATTTTGCTGTTTTTCTACAGGTAAGCAGAGTGTGCGGCCAAGCCGCCCGTGTTGAGTATGTCAACCCGCCCTGCTCTTCAACAGTAGCCACCACCTTCCAAGCTACTCCTCAAGTCCTTGTCCCAGCCGTCATCAAGCCATGCGTCGCGCCTTACGACCCTTACATCCAGGAGTCCGTCCCTGCCGTACCAACCTACAACGGCTATAATGGCTATTCCGGCTATACACCCAACTTCGCTCCTCAACCTATGCCCCCCATGCCCCCAATCATCATCGACGATGATGACGATGACAACTGGCACCACCTCCTCTACTTCCTCATTTTCGCGATGAGAAATAAGAGAAACTGTGGCTCTGGAAACAACGGAGGTTGCGGCGGTGGATATAACGGAGGATGTAGCTGCGGAGGGGGATGCAACGGTGGTTGCGGAGGCTTCAATGGCGGATACAACGGTGGATGCGGTTGTGGAGGCAACTGCGGCGGTGGCTGCGGATACGACAGCTGCGGATGCGGAAACTTTGGTGGATACTCCAACAACAACTTCGGATCTGGAAGCTCCTATATTCCCTACCCCATCCCCGTCCCCATTACCGGTCCCTCCCCCTACAGCTTCCCTGGTTTCGGCGGCTTTCCCGATAACTCGTACGGTAGCGTAGAGGAACCCTACCAGGCGAGCTCGGGCGCTAATGAAATTAACCTTTACATTAGAACAGATCCACCCAATACTAGTTAATTCGATATGACATTAAAAAATAAAACGGTATTTTCAATATTTTCTTTGTTTGATTACATTCCTTAACATCTATTGGAAATAGTACAAAAGAGTTTGGCGATTCTCCGAGGAGGAGGAATGTATTAGACAGAACTTCCATTGCAACAATCAATTTTACTTTTGCATTGAGCAACTCAACCACGTCTTTGATAAATTTCTTGTAATTATTATTTTGTGTCCGAATTATTACGAAATATCGTATGACCCATATATCGATACTAAGAAATAGAATATAAACGTGAAACCTATGAGTCCACCGGCATATAGAATAGTGTGAACGGCGAGATGACTGAACTAAAGAAAATAATTTTCAATTTAATGCTGTTAATCATACAGGTTAGTGAGCTCATGATTTTACTCTAGAAATAGAAAATTATAGTAATATTTTCTATTTTACTCGTTCAAAATTATTTTTATTTTATTTTACAAAAGCCTGCATGGGCGCTCATAAAACGTCAGAAGCTAGTGCACGGTTCCAAATAATCGTTTCCTATGGAGAAGAACTGTCAAGAAACTCCATGTTTAGTCTTTAAAAAAAAATCATTGTTTTTACATTTCTTCATTACAATATTAATATATATGAATATGGATCTCTTCTAAATAATTTTGATCATTTAGAAGAGGACCCCTCATCTGATGCTGCAGAATTCACGCACCAAGGTTATTACGTAAATTCAGATGCAGCAGTTGAGGGTCCAGGATGTGACTATAAAATGTCTGGTTAAAGGACTACTCATAATTGCCAATGAAAAAGTCTAGCTAGATTCCAGTTAGTTTATATTTGTCATTACCATATAATATTAAAAAGGCGAAAGTTCATATTAGGTAATGTGTGTGAGTGTATGTTTGCTACTCTTTCTCTCTCAAAGGGCTGAACGGATTTGGATGAAGTGTAGACAAAGACATGTCGTGAAATAGGTCATAACATATGTTTATGCCGGAAGTTTGCTTAGGATAATTTTCTTTTTAACACGAACGGTGTCAATCAATAGAAGCTAATTAACCATCACCAAATCCACGTTATTATGACTACACACGTACAGAAGTACTAAGTACCGGCCTGTTAATTCAAACGAGTCCTAGAAAATTCACAACGCGTAGCAATTTCTTGTTGAAAATATGGCAACTATGCAGAAGTTTTTATTGCGAAAACTGCCAGATGAAATAAGAGCCACCGGTAACTGGGAAACTATTGTTTTCTTTGTAAATGAAACTGTCATGATGAAAAAGGAATGTTTATGATAGTTTCGTGCCGCCAAGTTTGTTTTCTTGAAGACCTGCTTGGGCCTTCGTTTAAATTATTTATTATTTATTTATTTATCTTTATTCCAAAAGGTAAGTAATTTATAAGATAAGTCCCACAAAACCGTTGCAATGGTTTGACTGTGGGGTCGGTGAGTCTCTAGACATACTTAAATGTACTTAAAACATTTCAAAATAATATAATTTTAATTTGCGTCTAAATCTATTTGTGTTTGTTTCACTTCTTATGTCTGCCGGCAGACTGTTCAATAGGTATGGTATTCTCTTTTTTAGTGTTCTGTCACCTAAGTAATTGGTGACTTTGGGTACATTGAATCTACCAGCAGCCATTATACATTACTAGTTGACCCGGCAAACTTTATTCTGCCATACAAATTATCAAAGAAAAAATGGATGTTGGGGGTAGGAGGGAAAAACATAACCATGACCTATTTATTCTCAGACCTATCAAATATACAAAAATAAATCATAAAAATCGGTCAAGCCGCTTCGGACGAGATAGATAACATACACTGTGACACGAGATTCTTATATAAGTACTAGACTAGATTGTAGACTTATCGACTGAACTGTGAGTGTTTGATTAATGTGAGCGATTTAAGAATAACCAAAACAGTTCTTAATAATCTTCTTCAAAAAAAGAGAAGTATTGAATACAGATGAATATGTTTTTTCTTGTATATTCTTTAGCGATATCTTCGCCGAATATTATAATCTGATTTCTATGTTAATTTTTTTTGTTTAAAAGAACATTTGCCTTAGGTGGTCTCATTTAATTAGAATTAAAATCCGATGAATACCTTCAGAGATAGACTAGTAGACTCCTTAAAATGCGTGTTTAAAAAATTATAATAATTAATATATTGTTAGGTTCATGCCTATCCCAAAGCAATATGTAGATCGAATCATTTTGAATACCTCGTTCTGTCCTTTAAGTACCTTACCAGCAACCTTGTTCATTATTTAGTTTTAGTTGTAGGGTATCGTAACTAAAATGTAAAAATGAAAGTCGGTGTCAAAGAACGATGAAACACTAGCTTCCGCAATTAAATTTATTTTGCAATTATTGTTTCTTTTTTTTTGGAAGTCGCTTGTATTTTTCCTAAAAAAACATTCTACGTAGATTTAGGTACAAAATAGAGTTTAATAACAAGTTGTTTAAATTCTGTTGATTTTTTGTTTCAGCTCAACGTAGCACTATGCCAATGTTTGCCTAAAGATCCATACAACCCATATTATGGTCTATATGGCAACCGAGAGGGCGAGTTATGTGGAAACCAGAACTTAAATCCATACGAAAATCTGTACGGCAGTGCATATAACGCCCCGATTTGCAACACATGTGGCACTTCTACATCCAAGCAGTATGGAAACACATGTGAAAATTTGCTATGGAGCCCATACAGTAGTGAATGTGGCAAAACAAACTGCATCACACCCAGCAACGCATGTGATAACCCTACCTGCAGCTTATACGGTAATGGATGTGGCAATCCAACTTGCAACCTACACAGCAACGGATATGGCAATCCTAGCTGCAACACATGCAGCAATACATATGGTGACCCGACTTGGAACTTAAACGGCAATGGATGCAACCATCCAACTTGCAACCTACACAGCAACGGATATGGCAATCCTAGCTGCAACACATGCAGCAATACATATGGTGACCCGACTTGCAACTTAAACGGCAATGGATGCAACAATCCAACTTGCAACCTACACAGCAACGGATATGGCAATTCTAGCTGCAACACATGCAGCAATACATATGCTGACCCGACTTGCAACTTAAACGGCAATGGATGCAACAATCCAACTTGCAATTTACACAGCAACGAATATGGCAATCCTAGCTGCAACACATGCAGCAATACATATGGTGACCTGACTTGCAACTTAAACGGCAATGGATGCAACAATCCCACCTGCAACCTATACAAAAACAGCTGTGGCAATCCATCCAGTAACTTATATGGCGAGGCTTTTGGCAACTCATATACCAATCCCTATGGCATTTACGGCTACGATGGACTTGTTCAATCAAACATCGCACCTTGTAACCAACCCAATTGGCAATCTGAAGCTTTATACCCTCAATCAGCCTGCAATCAACCACCAGTCATCATAATAAACGATGATGATGATAATGGAGGCTCGAAAGACTTCCGAAATGATGAACTTTTTACTTTGTTACTGTCATCAGCTTTTAATAACAATAATAATGTCCAAACCCCGTTTCCTACTGTCGGCTATGGCAATGGTTGCTGTTGTGGGAGTAACAACTGCAACAATAATTGCAATAACAATTGCAACTGCAACAATAATTGCAACAACAATTGCAACTGTAACAATAATTGCAACTGCGGTTGCTCTTACTGCAATAATTGTAATGGAAACAGTAACTGCAAGAATTGTAATAGATGCAATAATAGGGGCAATAGTAGTCCTACGTTGCATGTCACGATTGTATTGCCGAAAGCTGATAAGTCTACAGGAAAGCCGAGCGTGACTGTATCTTGAAGAAAATGTATACATACGGAAAATGTTGCTCTATCATTTATTGACAAGATTTTTTAAAAGAACAGTTGTATTTTGCTTCGTGAATTGTAAAACCGTGTGTTTTTCGTTATCATTGTGAATAAAACATTTAATATTCAACTCGTGTAATTTATATTATTTCCCTTTCTTTGAAAAATATACATAGTACCTAATAATCACTATCACTGTGTACTTTCATATCATCGATATTTTGTATGTTTGGATAGTATATCAGTAGTATAATCAGTGTATTTGGAATTATATTGCTAGCACCATCCCACAAGATGGACTTAGATCCTGCTCAAAGAGAGAACTTGCCAGTGGAGATAATTGACTGATAAAAAAGTAATATTCCATGATAAAGTACTGTATGAGATATGTATAGGTACGTGTGGGTGGATTGAGAGGGAGAGGGAGGCCAAAGAAAGGATTGTGTAAGGAGTGATACGAAAAGAAAGGGAGTCAGTGATAGCGTGATGGTTGACAGGACAGAAAGGAAGAAAAAAAACGCGTGGCGTCGATCCCAAATAACACGAGATCAGGACAGGATGATGATGAAAGTACTGAATAAAAATCAAGCTATGTTCCTACGAGCAGGCTTAGCAACAATCAACTCAATTACTTCAGTTATCAATTATCTTCAGTTATCGAAAGACACTACACAGCCTTGCAAGATCAATGACACTACATTCTAGAATAGAATTTAAATATGCTACGATTATCTCGCGCCTCGCTTATTTCAATAAACCTCAACAAATGTATAACGTTTCTGATATAATCGCTGAAACACGGTAGAATCATGTCGATATATATAGAACGCGTTATCCAACAAGTAATTCCTCTAAGCCTAATATCTCGGGATCATACAGTAATATTTACATTGAAACCTACGCTTGGAACCATGACAAATAATGTGGCTGTGTATTTTAGTTTGAAACTAGAAATAGACTATGTAAATGTATATAGTGTACCTGACATTGTTTAGGAATGAAATTATCTAACAAACTTTCTCTATTTTGAGTAATATAAAACTGAAAGTATTATTACTGAAAATTGTCGCTGATAGCTTCGGCTCTCCAATCGTTCATAAGTTTGTGCGGAAATTGATAATTACTAATACTAGGCAGTAAGTTTTTTCTTTGTTTTATCCTTGTATGTTACTAACACTCTGTGGATTTTTGGTGTCCAAAATAAAACTATTATTATTAGTATTATAACACCACTGTTTAATTTCTTAGTAAAATTCTTATCAATACTAATAGGCTCCAATTCTCCTACCTCTTGGTTAATAGTTGTAGCGACATAATCGATCTACATTCTTTAGGCCAATTAAAAACCAATATTTATAAATATGACTTCGATTTGGATTAGAAATGTACAAAGACATTAAATTTGTATCTCTTCAAATCTCTTTGGACAGGTATGAAGAATGACGAGTGTTTTAAGTAGTTTAGTTTAGTTTGCTTTTTTTTCTCTTATACAACATAATGTTAATGCATGTGGAGTTTACCTATAAGTTATTGTTACACCATTGTACTCTATTTTATTGCATGTTACCTTTATCAAAAAACCAATGTAAAGAATTATTGGTGAACCAATAAATACAGAAATACCGACCGTTGGTTATGCGATTCTTGGAGACCTATGTCCAACGGTGAACGTCAGATTAACTTAAAAACTACAAAACCTAAAAATTGACATGCAATTTTGACCTTTATTAAACACAGAGATTCATAAGAAATGATTAATTGTTTATACATAAATAATATAGAAGTTAAAGACGGGTCACTAGTGTATTATATATAATCTTTATTTTAAAAGACTTATTATAAATAAATAAATTATTTACAACAGATGACGATTGAATAGAAATGTATGGTAAGTATACAAGTTGTCTCAAAGTTGAATAAATCGGTATAATATCAAGACAACAGGTGCTGCAGGATTGTTAGGAGGCACCCGTGTTCGAAGCCTGCGGTGATTGCAGGCCTGGAACACGGGAGAGTTCAAAGATTCAAAGCATTTTATTTCAAATAAACAACACACACAGGCACTTTTGATATGTCAAGAAGTCAGTCAGTCAGAAAAAAATATGCTAATTGCACATTACAAAGCGTAGATCTCTATGGAGAACAATGTGCAAGAAAATCCATGGACACTCTTTTCAGTCATGTTTTGTAATTACAAATATCTCTGTGTTACATGTTTTAATCAGTAAGTCTGTCACTCCCTCTCTGGGAGAAATTATTTGATAATTTTATTTATCTTAGGCTCTTGACGTGTTTGTAATTTCAGATAAAATTTATTGTTAATGAATAAATGACAATGACTATGACTATGACAGAGTACACGTAGCCCTGTCTTGATTAAGTTTTGCGCTATCACTTGGCTTGAGAGTTGTCATTGATTCTGGAGTGTGGTAGAGATTTGGGGAGGTTCGTCTATTTGATGATTAACCTGTCTCAAAACAGCAAACAAATGCAGCTTTAATAATAGAATTGTGATTAATATCACAGGCAACAAAAAGAAAAAAAAATCAAGGTTTTTTTTAATAAGGTTGGTATAAGTCATTGCGTACTTTGCCCGAACGTGAAAAAAAACCATGGCGCAAAGGATTCTTGTAGTGTTTATTTGATTCTTGTATGGTTTATTTGAAGAACCGCCGAACCACCATTTTTGTAATTAAAATTGAGAAATTCCTGTTAATCAGCGCTCTACGTGCTTGGTATGACATACATACCTACATTTACGAAATCCTAGACGGTTGTTGCCTAATTTCCACCTTGATATTGAACTATGAAAATATATAAAATAGACTTTCGTTTGTTTACAGGAAAACAGTCAACATGGCTTCCGTCAAGTTTGTCGCTTTCGCAGCCCTACTGCTCGTGCTGAACGTAAGTTAAATTTATTTTATTTAGACATACTTACCCTACAAAATAATTTATTGGTTAAAAAATATTTAATTAAAAATGTTATCTATTGCGGTAATTAAGAATTCGGGATTTGACAAAGTGACATTAAAGAAACTATAAGTTAACTGTAAGTTAATTATTTTTATAAATAAACATCTCTGAAAGTAATTTTGGGGATCGGTTTCGCACAACAAATATACTAATAAACAGAGCGATGTTCCGTGGAAGCTGTTGTGATTATTATTTATTTATTATATACTTTATTGTACCCAAACATTTGTAAAAACTAAGTGTACAATGGGCGATCTTATCGCACAGGGCAATCTCTTACATTCAGTCAGTGGGCAGTCTATTATTGAATATTTTTAAATTAAATATTTATTTTGAGCATGATCAAGCGGTGTACATACTTTAAAAAAATAGAATTGCTGCCCTGAAATCGCACAACAGGGTCTTCTGTCACGGCAGACCAAAAAGACGGTGGGACTACTTAGAGGTCATCCTTAAAAAGTGGCTCTGAGCCGGAAACAATGGAAAGAGGCCTTTGCCCAGCCGTGGGAAAGAATAAACATATTTGTCAAACAATTTCTTTCTGAAGCTTCCATAGGTACTGGGGAGTGATTTTTAAAAGTTACGTTATTTTTAGCTCTAATGAAGATTACAAAACAAATTATTGATCGTCCTATGTTATCTACAGTCTGACAATTGCTAAAATCATACACCAAAATACTACCTACGTAATTATTTCATGTAACCTTTGCTTTGATTCTATGCCCCAGCCGGCAGCTAAAATTACGTTTCCTAAGAAACACCAAATTGTAAGACCAGCTGACACAAATAGAACATCAAAGGCAACCTACTTATTATTGAACATGTGCCGCTGTGGGTGTCAGAACTCTATAGAAAACGATAATATTGAAGAAAATCGTATTCGTACCAAATCTTTAGGACCAGAATAACAAACTTTGTGAGAACATTAAGAAAAAACGCATGAATAACTTTGCATCCGTCAAGTCCTAAGAAAAAGTGACGAATTGTGATCAAAACCAATAAGTACAAAAAAAAAGGAATCTCATATTAATAAAACCAATGATATAAAGATTTAAAACAATAACTTGATTATAAAATATAATCGATCTCGAGTGTGTCCACGGATAATACAACTCAACTCAATCGATTCCTCGTAATCTTTAAATCTACACATTTTCGTTTACTGAATCTAAATATAACAAACTCCAGTTAGCTCCAAAGCAGATCAAACCAAATTATGACCAGTATAAACTTGTACCACTCAGCTTTGGCCTATTGTCAACATATTTTAATGATTTATCTGCTGAATATAATTTACAGCATCCTGACTTGTTCGTTCACAGATGCACTGGGCCCAATGCCAGTTCTACCCCGGCTACGGCGGGTACTACCCGCAGATATATGGAAAGAATGACAATAACGACCTGGACAGCATTCTCCCGATCCTGATCCTGGCCTTGTTGGATAGGAATGGAAATGGATTTGGCGGCTGTGGTGGTTTTGGTGGAGGATGTGGGTGCGGAGGACGTGGAGGCGGATGTGGTTGTGGAAGGTGTTAACAATTGTAATCAAAGACAAGTAGACGATGCTGAAAAGATAAAGATTTGGGAAGGAAAATTTATGAATTCAAAAAAAAGATAAGCCTATTTTTAAATTTGGCATGCATTAATAAATTAGTACCAGCATCATTGTTTTGTTTTCAATAAATGAATCTACAAAAAAATATTAAACCTACTTATTAAATTTTGAAATCTTGTTTTATTTTATCCAGGGTTGTATTGCGATACGCGATGTGAGCCAAAATAAAACAAATGGTATTCAACATACTCTGATAACTCGAGTAATCAACGAATTATGCAATAATCATAATGAAGCTATTTATTTCTATATGATGTTACATTACAGTGTAGATAATATTGTTGTGACAGCATTTTTTTACGATAGAGCACGTTTTGAATGTGTGTAATAATACCGAGTAATACAGCGTTTTCATTTTTGCACAATACCTAATCTAAACTTAAAAAGCCAGTAAAACCAGAAATCTGAATATAAAATTAGACACTTCTTCATTATTTTTTGTTAAGAATGAAGGAATAATTAGTGCTTATCGGTCCGATATATTTCAATCAAGGAAAAATTGTGAAAAAAATCTACAAGACGCATCACAATGAATCCGAGATATTTTTTTCTTATTATCACGTTAAAGGTATGTAAATGATGGTCATAGATTTTACTTTTTACGATAAATAGTTACGAACTAAATGAGCAATATGTTTTCTTTTTATAAAAACTTTGCTACTCACTCTGTGTCATTGGTGCGTTTACAAAGATGTAAACTTACATACACATGACACCCAGACCCGGAACACATATCTGTAAGCCATATATATATTTGTTCCGTGCAGGAATTGAAACCGCGACACGCAGCGCAGCAGCCAATCGCTCAACCAGTGCGCCAACCATGCTGTCGTCCCTATTAAAATCTGTTGATTTTTTAATTATTCTTGCAGGAAATCTACAGCTACAATCCTAAAAGGCATATAACTCAAACATCTTCGACGAGTAATTTTAAAAACATTAAATCTAAAGCAGACCCAGTGATTCCAGCCAGATATAAAATCACAAGTACCACAAATTACGAAGATCCAACCATTACACAAAATTTTCCAGCAGAATACTTCCCAGAAGTTGAATATCCAGAAAGTATTGTAGACTCATCCAAACCTTTCTATATCAGTACAAGTCCTTTCTCTAATGATGTCAAAACAACATTCAATTCCCTTGTTGCTAAAGGTAACAACAAAGCAAAGACTGCTACTGATTATTCTTGGACCGAAAAAAGTAAAGAAAAGTTGCCAGATACATCGAAAAAAGTAGACGTGAATAAGATAGCAAGCACAATAGGAAATGAAATCAATTCCAGTGATAAGAGTACAAACGAAACGCTTTGCGAAGATATCACAAGGTTAGAAATAAAGGACGGCGCTTCTATAGACGAGATTCCATATTCTGATAATGATAAGGACGAACTGTTCACCAATTTGACAGCAATAGAACAATCTGCTGAATGTGAACACAAAGATTACGTCCTTGAATTTATTTATGAATTGGATGAAGTTATGAAAAATTTAACCAATGCAGACACACCAGAATGTAATGAAGATGTCAACAATACAGCGCATACATTCGAAAGTGAATGCTCAAACGAATTAAAATTAAGTTCAGAAATGATGACCAATAACAATGCTTCCATTATGGAATTGAATGAGAATTCCTTCCTTGAAGAGGAACATCCTGAACGAATAAGGAACCCATTATTTGATGATTTGGATACAAACGATGCAGTATCGAGTTTAATTTCATTATTAAATTAATATATCACAAATATTACTGCTGTTTAGGATATGCAAAGTGATTTTTGCAGCATTGGGCCGGTTGCCAACGAAACTGATACTTCTGAACTGATCTTATACGGAAAGTTGAGTTTTATATTTCTGTTCTAGATTGATACTGTCACGGGAATCCTTCAATATACTTAGTCGTCTTCGTGTGCAATAATAGTGTTTATTGTTTTTAGTAGGTATTAGTAGCTTATTTTATAAGATTATTTGTGTATTTTGTCTATGGGCTTTAGATGCCCGTAATAAATATTTATTATTATTATTAAACACGATTTTATCATACTGCGTTTAATCTAATGCAATTTTGTGCAAATTAGCAAATTAATGTATATAAAAAAAGACATGCTTTTTAATCACTTTGAAACAAGTGGCAACTATAGTACCTATATATATTTTAATATGGTAGTGTATTCCTGAATCTCTGTAAAAAAATATATAAAAATATGTTGTTTAATGACATAAAAATAAATAAATTCTTGACTACTATTGACAATAAATTGCATTTTGTTAGAAATCCGTATTTTTAATTATCCGACGACCAAGAAGAGTTGTGTTATTTTGAAATGACAGCTTACCAAATATATCCAACAGTCACTTATTTTATTTCGTGGAATTTACCTGAAAAAAAAAAGAAAAATATTAGGAAATCTTAGAAATACTCGGTACATGTTATTATGTGGTAATTCATGATAATATGATATCACGATAGAATATTTTCCAATAAGGAATAATAGTATCACGTTCCGATGAATTATTCAATATCAAAGATAAATAAATTAAATCATTATAAATAAAAAACGTGAATGCTTCGAAACATTTAAATGAGATGGGACTTCGGGAAAGGGTGACGATAACCTTGGTGATAATCGCGCTAATCCAGGTAAGAATAAACCTTCATTTTATTTACTAATTGCTAATAATACCCGTGATTTTGTCCGCATCATATTCGTAAAACAGCAAAATGTCAAATAGTTACAACTTAAAGAAGTTTTTTTTGCACGCAGCCCTAATTGTTTTTTTTAAATAAAACTTAATTTACTCCCTATAACATCAACTATCAAACAGTTAAAGTCCCGTCAAATCGTTTAAGTCGTTTCGGAGATTAACCGGAACAGACAGACAGAGAAACATTTTCAGAAATTGTTTTTTTTCTATAGATATCGAATATACTTTCAAAAACGAAAAAACATATTTTGATATTACAAACAGACTTCAAATTTATTTATATGTTTTATAGATTAATGCACGAATTTTAATGTGTCCTCCCGACCGAATTTCTGTCACGGTGGCCATCTTAACGGAGATTAGCCAAGTACACAGGAGATATTATAGTGTGTAGTTACTTATGTACGTACACTCTTTGTTCCTCAATTCTTAAAGTCTGATCCAGCAATCAGGCTCGACCCTGACATCAAGCACAAAACCAAGGGTTTATATGTTTACCGAGCCACCGGGGTGTCATCACCAACTTCCAAACAACAATTCACAAAATCTTTGTTTTGCGACCCAGGAATCGAACCCAGGGCCTAACGCTTAGTGGTTGCGCTTGTAACCACGTGACGAGGATACATAATCAGGCTTTACTTTGTATTTAAGAAAAATACTTGTTTAATATGTATTCAGTTTATCAAAATGACCCTTAGACTAATTGCAAAGAAGTAATCCGTAGTGTGATTCTTTAAGAACGTTACTCCTATTATAGTACGCTTTTAATTACTTATAATTTTGTGGAGAGTTCTTTTTTGACGAATATCTGACGCTGATGAATATGTACTGTTATAAAAGGCCCGACCGCGAGCTCCCAACGCGTTCCATTTGACGACCTAAACTGAAGGAATGGAGCTATATAAGTTGTATAGCTCCATCCCTCTCTCTCCCGCTCACACGCCTGTTATTTGACGTCACGTTATGGCCCCTGGGCATTACAAAAAAACAACTAAAATATATTTGAAAAATTAAACGTGTCGTATATTTCTGAGAATTAGTAACTTTCTCGCGCCTGGCCTTGGTATAGGCCATGGTCCGGAGCGAGGAGGAGTAGCAGGCGGTCGCCTCCTTCTGCGAAGCAGTAATGCTAGCAAAGGAGGTAGCCACACGCGTGAGGCAATGGTCCTCACGCCCTAACCGCTGCCGGGATTCTGATCCCAATTTCCGGCCGCCGTGCGAGGGCTTGCGAACGGCGAGCAATAGGTAGCTCACCGACCGACCGTCCGGTAACCGTCCGGACCGAGCCCAAGTCGTCAACGGTGCGTACTGTTCGATTCGCGCCTCCAGGAGATGTCAGCAAACTGTAAGGGCCCTGCAGGGTCGAAGCCTACTAGGGCCAACGGTGTGCTTCTGAAAGGAAGACTCGGCCCTGGTATGAAAGGCAACTAAAGAACAGAAGTGGGTTTTTAGTCAGTGAAAATCTGACACTATCTTCCGCTCTGCCCAAGAGCGGGGGATGTCGTTAGATGATTTTCCCACCGAAAAAAAATAATTAGTAACTTCAACATAACAAGATTTAGCTACTCGTAGATGTGTGTTTAACTTATTATCTTACAAATACTTCGTCTATTTCAGATAGCGTGCAGACATTGCATGCCAAGAACACCGAGCAAGGCTTCTTCGAAACGTTACCTAAATGACGTGAAACCCGTCAAAAACAACCCCGTCCCGACACCTTACTCGCCTTCAAGAATAAACAAGACACCGAAACATACATTTGGAAAGACAGCTCAAAATGGCAGAATTAGTCAGAGCTGTCTACCAAAGAAATCTTTGTACCAAACATATAAATTTCCAGAAAATGAATATCCACTGGATAATTCTCCGAGAGACCCTTTTCGTACGGTAATGACCTTTAATGACAATAATCACGTTTACACCCTACAGAAAGCCCGTAATTTGCAAAGCTCAAGAATAAACGATTTGAAAAAGGAAATGAAAATGAAGCGAAAACTTTTGGGCAATAAACAAGTAAAGAACGAAAATAGCTTGCAGAAAGACATGTCTTCGATAAAATTTTCATCAAATCATGATTCCATGCGTTTACTCGATTCAGTAACATTTCCAGAAATTCAATATCCTCTTAGCACAATGGAGACGTGGGGTCCAAACTACTGGAATCATTTACCATTTAATGAAGAAACACAATTAAATGGATTCAGACAGCAAGCATTCAACCTTAAAACTAAAGAAGATATGAACAATCCTTTCACAAGACTGACAAGAGCAAAAGCAAGTAAATATCTTCAATCATACGATAAATTAAAAGAGGAACATAAGCGTACTTCAACAGAACACTCAAAACGTAGTAATGCAGGTCAAAGAGGATTAAATTTTACAAAAACTGCAACATGTGAAAGAGTTTCTGACGATTTCATTACTGCTAGCTTAGTATCGAATATTGCCGGTAAGTCAACAGATATGAAAAAGACATTAGAACCAGCTACTAATATAACACCTAGTTTAGAAAACACATGTCCAGTTACAAAAGATTCATATTATACAATGCCGATCCCATACAAAGTTATTGAGGACAATAGTCAAAAGGTTTGCCCAGCATTTGAGCTGAAAAATAACACAAAAGAATTACAGGACTTTGATACTGAGGACATTGCTCAAACATTACATCTTATTGAAGAAATTCTATTATATGATGACACTAGTTCATCAGTACCAATCGGGAACTTAAGCAAGGAAATAGAAAATAATGTAAATTTATCTGACTCTATCGATGGGCTGTCAAATGAAAATACATCAACCGCTCTGCTTGATTGTGCCAAAAACTGTACTAACCCTTCAACTGAAGAATTATCCGAAAAAGATTATGACAACGTCCAAGCTGATATTTTACAAGACATAAAGCCATTACATCCAGAAGAAATATTAGAAGAAAATACTACAATAGTTTCAGGTCCGTTAAATGTAAGAATGCCATTTCCATCTACTGATACTATAACAAACAACACACATCCGAACCTCACAAGCACAGACCAGACTAATATGGCACCTTCATCGAAAAGTAATGCAGTTCCAGGTACAACATCTATAATAATTATTCCTATCAATAACAACAAATTTGATGGTAAGTCACTATCACACTTACTCGAGCAAATTATGTCATCATCACTAGATAACTCTGTGCCAAATAATCGACTACACAATGTTCTCTCTAATATAGCGCCACTTCAGAATTGCAACCCTTCTTCCACTGCTCTCGCGAGTGAATTACTAAACAGTATTTCAGACAGTGGGTCATCTTTGCCAATATACGAGACGTTGCCAACAAATTCAATGTGTTACAATAATGAGAGCAGTCCGTCAGCGATGAAAGAGAAACTAATCTCAGATATTCTAATACATAAATCATTGACAGATGATGCTCCTTTCGGCGTCAAAAGTTGGGATGAAAAATTGTCGCATCAACCTATAGAAACTGGCAACTCTGTCATAAATACTGGTACTCGGTCTCCAATTCCAGATTTTAAGCATCCACTTTTTGATTTTGCCAACGGTGAATTTACCGATGAAGTAAACCAGGGACTATACAATGAATTACCAATATTAGCGCGAGAAATCAGTTCAGGCCAGCAAAACCCCAATGTTTCTTCTGAAAATTTGTTTATGTCAACTCAAAACGTAACGTCAGAGTATTTACATAAAAATATTTCTAAAGACACTTTGCAACCGTCCCAAATTGCAAATGATGCTTTAACAGTGGCAGTGGACCAAAACTTTCCATCTGAAATTCCTACTGACAGTATACCACCACCAGTAAATGAAATGCTACCCACTCCTCTTATTGAAACTACTGTCGAACAACCACTTCCGACAGAGGCATTACTTACCCCCACTCCCCTCTCTGAGACTCTTTCTCACAAATTATCAGAAATAACGGATTCGAAACTTCCTTCTTCACCAGTTTCCACAAAGGATAGCGCTCCACAGCTGCTAGATATTAAACCCTCGCCTTCTACTAACGTGAATGATTCTCCAATGTTGGCAGATGTATCGCTCAAAACCGAACTATATAAGATCAGACGAATACTTGATAAGATGCTTTCCTCGGAGGTACCTACAGACAGTCAAACAGTATCAATAGATACAATATTGTCACCCAATTCTAACACTGACAGGCTACCGCTGCTAGTGAATAAGTCATTGGAACCCACTCAGACGCCTACTGATATTGTACTTCTGCCTGCTATAGATAAAACGACCCTACCCGTTTTAGAAATCGATGGTCAACAAGCACATGAGAAGTTTCCACATGTACCACTTGATGGAATTTCTTCAGACACTCTTCTTTTGCCAGTGAACAAATCTCACATTCCGAATTTACTGTTAGATACTGTAGATAGTCCACCATATCCTACAAATGTGATAGGCCCACCAACACCAGTACTTGAGAATCCTGCTGACAATAAACCATATCTATTAGACAATCTAGTCATCCCGCTGTCTAAAACTCGTACCAAGGACCCTCTTAATAATGATTTGTCTCCTACTATGGTCGATTTACCTTCAAAAATGGATTTAATAATTCCGGACATTTATGAAGATTCTAGTGACGATCTACCACTTTCAGTTGTTGATTTACCAATAATGATGCATCAAACACCCGCAACAACTCTACCGTCTGGAGATTCACACATTCAACAGTTTGTAACGCAAGAGATTGAACCAAAAATTTTTAGTTTTGACGATTCGGTTAGTAACTTACTACATCCGACTAATGTGTCATCAGTGTCAGAAGCGTTAGAAGCTGTCTCACCTGAAGTTTCGGAAAGTCATTCGAAAACAATAAGCAATTACACGGAAAAAGGGCACCAAAATTGTACGCCACCTAAAGTTCATTCGTCAGAAGACGTAAAACAGCAACAAGTTAATTCACCACTTTCAAAACAAAAAATGGCAGATGACGTTCTCACTGTGGAACCCTCTTTACTAGATGATTCACCACTATCGGTAAGTGATAAAATCGCAAAAGTTACTAAGACTCCCACTGGTACTAAAGACTTATCATTAGATATGGGTCTTTTGCTACCGATAGAAGATACTACGAACCCAGACACTTTAGTTACTGATATTCCTGAAGCTGTGACACTCGCTTTAACTAATGGGCAACAATCTATTGATCTAGATGAGACTAATGATAAGCTACTTTCAAAACTTATACTTTTTGAAATAACCCCTAACAATTTACCATTACCAGAAGATAAGTTGGTACCTTATACTGACAACACACAAACTCATAGTCAATTACCAAATAAAAAAAAACATTCACCTTCGAAGTTACGAATAGCTAAGGCTCTCTTGGAAAATGTACTTTCTGACATTAGGTCATCACCTCTCAAGGCTAAAACTCTTTCTGTTACACCATCGTCATTTATGGATAAGACGCTTTATCATGTAGATGTAGAGTCTCCAATTGCTGAGGCTAAACATTTATCTCCTGTAAACCCCAAAAAAACTAAAGCTATTTTATCAGTAGATAGAATGCAGTCAGAGATTTCTTTGGTAGATATTCCTACAGACTTGCCATTAAGAATGGACAAAACATACAATGACAAAACTGACATTCTGACGGAAGGCATAGAAACGCAAGAGGAAACCGAAACACTATCATTAGGTAAACCTGCTGTTGATGTTCCATTACCCACAGACAAAGTTTCTCTTCCTAACGATAACACTCAAAGTAGAACATCACTACCCAACCAAAGCATATCTTCTTCAAAATTACCAATAACCAAGGCCATTTTAGACAATGTGCTGTCAGATTTAACTTCAAAGGATTTCACTTTACAGGTGTCTAAATCTCTCCCGGTTAAATCATCTTCGATATTAAACAAGACACTTTACAGTATAGAATCTCCTGTTTATGACATCAATGAAGACAGTCCGTCACTGTTGTTATATGAAATTTTACCTAAAAACGAGCATTCTGACAATCTGACTGACAATAATTTACCATTATCTGTACAAACAGATTCTTTACAATTAAAGCTAGTTAAAAATCTTTCTGTTACACCATCGTTATTTATGGATAAGACGCTTTATCATGTAGATGTAGAGTCTCCAATTGCTGAGGCTAAAAATTTAACTCCAGTAAATCCCAAAAAAACTGAAGACATTTTATCGGTAGATAAAATGCAGTCAGACACATCTTTTGTAGATATTCCTACAGACTTGCCATTAAGAATGGACAAAACATACAATGACAAAACTGACATTCTGACGGAAGGCATAGAAACTCAAAAGGAAACCGAAACAATATCATTAGGTAAACCTGCTGTTGATGTTCCATTACCCACAGACAAAGTTTCCCTTTCTAATGATAACACTCTAAGTAGAACATCACTACCCAACCAAAACATATCTTCTTCACAATTACCAATAACCAAGGCCATTTTAGATAATGTGCTGTCAGATATAACTTCAAGGGATTTCACTTTACAGGTGTCTAAATATCTCCCGGTTAAATCATCTTCGATACTAAACATGACACTTTACAGTATAGAATCTCCTGTTTATGACATCAATGAAGACAGTCCGTCACTGTTGGTATATGAAAATTTACCCAAAAACGAACATTTTGACGATCTAACTGACAATAATTTACCATTATCTGTACAAACAGATTCTTTACAATTAAAGCTAGTAAAAAATCTTTCTGTTACACCATCGTCATTTATAGATAAGACGCTTTATCATGTAGATGTAGAGTCTCCAATTGCTGAGGCTAAAAATTTGTCTCCAGTAAATCCCAAAAAAACTGAAGACATTTTGTCGGTAGACAAAATGCAGTCAGACACTTCTTTGGTAGATATTCCTACAGACTTGCCATTAAGAATGGACAAAACATACAATGACAAAAGTGACATTCTGACGGAAGACATAGAAACCCAAAAGGAAACCGAAACACTATCATTAGGTAAACCTGCTGTTGATGTTCCATTACCCACAGACAAAGTTTCCCTTTCTAATGATAACACTCGAAGCAGAACATCACTACCCAACCAAAACATATCTTCTTCAAAATTACCAATAACCAAGGCAATTTTAGATAATGTGCTGTCAGATATAACTTCAAGGAATTTCATTTTACAGGTGTCTAAATCTCTCCCAGTTAAATCATCTTCGATATTAAACAAGACACTTTACAATATAGAATCTCCTGTTTATGACATCAATGAAGACAGTCCGTCACTATTGGTATATGAAATGTTACCCAAAAACGAGCATTCTGAAAATCTGACTGACAATAATTTACCATTATCTGTACAAACAGATACTTTACAATTAAAGCTAGTTAAAAATCTTTCTGTTACACCATCGTCATTTATGGATAAGACGCTTTATCATGTAGATGTAGAGTCTCCAATTGCTGAGGCTAAAAATTTATCTCCAGTAAATCCCAAAAAAACTGAAGACATTTTGTCGGTAGACAAAATGCAGTCAGACACTTCTTTGGTAGATATTCCTACAGACTTGCCATTAAGAATGGACAAAACATACAATGACAAAAGTGACATTCTGACGGAAGACATAGAAACCCAAAAGGAAACCGAAACACTATCATTAGGTAAACCTGCTGTTGATGTTCCATTACCCACAGACAAAGTTTCCCTTTCTAATGATAACACTCGAAGCAGAACATCACTACCCAACCAAAACATATCTTCTTCAAAATTACCAATAACCAAGGCAATTTTAGATAATGTGCTGTCAGATATAACTTCAAGGAATTTCATTTTACAGGTGTCTAAATCTCTCCCAGTTAAATCATCTTCGATATTAAACAAGACACTTTACAATATAGAATCTCCTGTTTATGACATCAATGAAGACAGTCCGTCACTATTGGTATATGAAATGTTACCCAAAAACGAGCATTCTGAAAATCTGACTGACAATAATTTACCATTATCTGTACAAACAGATACTTTACAATTAAAGCTAGTTAAAAATCTTTCTGTTACACCATCGTCATTTATGGATAAGACGCTTTATCATGTAGATGTAGAGTCTCCAATTGCTGAGGCTAAAAATTTATCTCCAGTAAATCCCAAAAAAACTGAAGACATTTTATCGGTAGATGAAATGCAGTCAGAGATTTCTTTGGTAGATATTCCTACAGACTTGCCATTAAGAATGGACAAAACATACAATGACAAAAGTGACATTCTGACGGAAGACATAGAAACTCAAGAGGAAACCGAAACACTATCATTAGGTAAACCTGCTGTTGATGTTCCATTACCCACAGACAAAATTTCTCTTCCTAATGATAACACTCGAAGCAAAATATCACTACCCAACCAAAACATATCTTCTTCAAAATTACCAATAACCAAGGCAATTTTAGATAATGTGCTGTCAGATATAACTTCAAGGAATTTCATTTTACAGGTGTCTAAATCTCTCCCGGTTAAATCATCTTCGATATTAAACAAGACACTTTATAGTATAGAATCTCCTGTTTATGACATCAATGAAGACAGTCCGTCACTGTTGGTATACGAAATTTTACCCAAAAACGAGCATTCTGACAATCTGACTGACAATAATTTACCATTATCTGTACAAACAGATTCTTTACAATTAAAGCTAGTTAAAAATATTTCTGTTACACCATCGTCATTTATAGATAAGACGCTTTATCATGTAGATGTAGAGTCTCCAATTGCTGAGGCTAAAAATTTGTCTCCAGTAAATCCCAAAAAAACTGAAGACATTTTGTCGGTAGACAAAATGCAGTCAGACACTTCTTTGGTAGATATTCCTACAGACTTGCCATTAAGAATGGACAAAACATACAATGACAAAAGTGACATTCTGACGGAAGACATAGAAACCCAAAAGGAAACCGAAACACTATCATTAGGTAAACCTGCTGTTGATGTTCCATTACCCACAGACAAAGTTTCTCTTCCTAATGATAACACTCTAAGTAGAACATCACTACCCAACCAAAACATATCTTCTTCAAAATTACCAATAACCAAGGCAATTTTAGATAATGTGCTTTCACATATAACTTCAAGGGATTTCACTTTACAGGTGTCTAAATCTCTCCCGGTTAAATCATCTTCGATATTAAACAAGGCACTTTACAGTATAGAATCTCCTGTTTATGACATCAATGAAGACAGTCCGTCACTGTTGGTATATGAAATTTTACCCAAATTCGAGCATTCTGACAATCTGACTGACAATAATTTACCATTATCTGTCCAAACAGATTCTTTACAGTTAAAGCTAGTTGAAAATCTTCCAGAGGTTTCAAACTTGGATATCCCTACAGAATCATCTTTAATGGATAAGATACTACCTGATTCTAATGATAATGTTTCAACAACAAAGCCAGAAATAGAAATAATTCGTAAAAATACATCAAGTGACCTGCTGTTAGGAAGTGGTAATACAATTCCATCTTCGAAATTACAAATAACTAAGGCACTCCTAGAAAATGTATTGTCAAATATAAAGACAAATGGTTTTCCTTTGCCAGGGAAAACATTCATTCCAGTAGAATCACGTTCACAATTAGATAAAACACTTTATCTTATGGAATCCCCACATTCTAATTTGAACGAAAAGAGTTCTCTCCCTGATATCCAAAATATTAATAATCAAAAAGAGAATGATTTCGAGCTTTCTCTAGAGAAGATATTTCTAGACAACCCAAACTTAGATATGCCTACAGACGAGTTGCAAAATGACCAAGTATACAATGAAGACTCGAACGTAACACCCTCTGACTATCCGACAGATGATATTAATGATCTCCAGACTCCACCTGTATTTGGAGATCATCAATATCATCTGTCATCAGAAAAGAGTTCACTCCCTGGTATCCAAAATATTCATAATCAAAAAGAGAATGATTTCGAGCTTTCTCTAGAGAAGGGTTTTCTAGACAACCCATACTTAGATATGCCTACAAACGAGTTGCCAAATGAACAAGTATACAATGAAGACTCGAACGAAACATCCTCTGACTACCCGACAGATGGCATTAATGATCTCCAGACTCCACCTGTATTTGGAGATCATCAATATCATCTGTCATCAGAAAAGAGTTCACCCCCTGATATCCCAAGTATTAATAATCAAAAAGAGAATGATTTCGAGCTTTCTCTAGAGAAGGGTTTTCTAGACAACCCATACTTAGATATGCCTACAAACGAGTTGCCAAATGAACAAGTATACAATGAAGACTCGAACGAAACATCCTCTGACTACCCGACAGATGGCATTAATGATCTCCAGACTCCACCTGTATTTGGAGATCATCAATATCATCTGTCATCAGAAAAGAGTTCACTCCCTGATATCCCAAGTATTAATAATCAAAAAGAGAATGATTTCGAGCTTTCTCTAGAGAAGGTATTTCTAGACAACCCAAACTTAGATATGCCTACAGACGAGTTGCCAAATGTCCAAGTATACAATGAAGACTCGTACGAAACATCCTCTGACTACCCGACAGATGATATTGATGATCTCCAAACACAGGTGGACCAAATATTCTCCGTTTCAGATAATAAGTCATATAACCTTCCATTGCTACAAACTATACCAATGTTTGCTTCAAGAATACCAATAACTAAGGCACTTTTAGAAAAAGTTCTTTCTGACATTATTGATGGGGGTATTCGTCCTTGATTCCATAAATTACAAAAAAGGGCCTGTTAATGTCTATGAACAAATATTTACTTCGTAAAGAGATGTTGTTGATGTTGTATTAAGTTATTTATTTAATTTATTAGTATACCTAAGTAAGACAATATTATATATTTAAGGAATTAAATACTTTGTGAAATGTGTTATATTATTCGTTTTATTTTCATCATGAAATTCCATTTACGAGTTAGGTTTGTAAAAAAATAAACTAAGTGAGTTAAAAGATTGCATAAATAAATTCATAATACAAACTCAGTGCTACAAAACAACTACCAGCAGTATGACAGTACAAGTATAATATTAAAAGATAACATCAAACATTCATGCTCCTAATGCAATATGTATTCTGTCCAGTCAGCGCTTACACTGCTTAGTCGAGTGTAAAAGTAAACTAGCTTAACCCTACTTTTAAAAGATTATGCATCGCTTTTATGTTAGCTTAGTACTTACGAGGTTTCGCTACCACTCATTCAGCTTAGCTTGCGCTAATGCATTTAAATAGCGTCATTAGCTCCACAGTTGAGCAAATAAGTCCGCCTCGACTTTCTATGTTATAGACTTAGATTTTAGAAACACAGAAAATATAATGAATGAGAAAAGTGTGACGAAATAGAAAACGGTATCAACAAAGATCTATAAGCGGTTGAAATCAAAGAAGAATAGAATATTGTTGTGAAACAAATTAAGCATCATGGTCCTAATGAACATACACACACTAAAAAAAAACAAAAAACTCATTGTTGAGTTAAGCTCGCCTTTGTACATAAATTGTCAAATCCATGTATTGTAGTTAAGTTTTGTGTGTACAATAAAGAATAAGAATAAGAACACACTCATAATCTGTAGAGAAGTAATATAGAAATCACTTGAGCCAAGTAAATACAAAGCCTTACTAAATAAGAGAACTAAATGACATGAAATAAATTTACATTCTCCTTTTAGTTACTCGTAATACGAATTCAAATCGGAGACGAATCCGGATCCAAATAATATGATAGGAAACATGATTGACAGGTAAGTTTTTTAAAAAACTTGGTTGTATACAAATGAACCGGTTCCCGCGACAGAGTGAGAGTGCAAGGCACAGAAGATAGAAGTACAGAAGGTCAAGTCTCAATGATAGAAATGAAAAACTCTAAATTAAAAATATAAGTAGGTATACTCTATACTAAGTACATAATATCCATGCATTTAGAAGTAAGAGAATAAGAAGAGTTTGTGCTGGTAGATACATTGAACTGAGCACTGAAGTTAGTGTAACTGTTATAATTAGTTTGTTCTTTGACTTCTGTTCTTGGTAAGATCAAAAAAAATACTAGATCATCGAGACGTAAAAATGTTATAGTATATGCAGGATTTTATCCGATTTAAATTTCTAAAAAGTCCTGTTTCAATTTGTGTAACCGATAACGCTAACCTAGCTTTTTTAAATTGGTAAACCAAGGCTATAACCTTATAGAATATGACTTCATCTCCTCCTTCCACATGTTTTTTTCTTAGTTTTGGGCGATGACGCTTTTGAACAATCCCAAAGTAGGAAGTCATCAAATAACTCCTCCACACTGATTGGAGAGAGAGGGAGTGTCAGACATTTCAGACAATTATTTCGAACAAAACTTGGGTAAAATCTCCATTTCTTTCCGACCGGAAGAAGCTTGCCCTTAATTTGTTTAGCTACGTGACTTCGTCTTTTTGCATTGTATGGTTCTTCTGCAGCGAAGCGTATCGTGGCAGTAGGCGACCTTGTTCGATTACATCATATTGACAGGCGCGCTCGGCGGCGCCGGTCGCGCTCCGCCGGCTGCGCGGGCGCAGGCGCGCCTGTACTGCGCAGCCTGCACGCGCGTGCGGGACACGCTCCAATGCGCAGTGATATGAGCCTCTATGAATCTGGCTGGAGATCAGATCAGAAGATATTTTTTTTATTTTCATCTTTGACACCTTTGTTGATACTCTATAAGTTTTTATTTAATTTTTTTTTGTAACTGAACGATGATATAAACCTCTATGCACCTGGCTGGCTGGAGATACTTTAATATTTCTTTTATTATTATATAGATATTGGCAGGAACCATTATAATATATAAATGTATCTGGATTTTACAAAAAATAAAGTTGTCAGCGTTTAAAATTTTGTTGTTATCATAATTCTTAAATCAAAACTTGTTTAACCAGTTTACATTCATTCAAGTTGATCATATTAATGTAATATGTCAATCTATAGCCTTCACTGCTTCCCTATTTGTTGATTGATTATCTACTAATAATATCTAATCTAAACGTCGTAGATCACCTGGGCTTGACGTTTGAATCTACTCAATATTTGCCTATAATAGCACTACTAAATATAGGTCATTAAACACCACTCCCAAAACAATTGAGCATAATGTCATAATCGCTACGTTTGAAAGGCAAATTAATTTTTCAAGTTGACTTCTGAATAGAGATATGTATAGATTAAGATTAGATTGACCCTGGAACAAAAAAAAAATATCGGAACAAATAACAATAGTGACACAAAAGGAAAAGGGAAGGGATAAAAAAACAAACAGGCACATTAAGGAAAGACTACTGATTTTAATAAAACTACAATGACAAACACAGGAAATGAAGCAGCAACGCTATTTATAACCAAAAACATACGTCAAACGTTGTTTACTACTCTCACTTTCCGCACACAAATGAAGACGCGAAAGTGAATCGTTATCTCCAATTCAGGATTAATAATATTCACCGTACTTCAAAGTAGCTCTTGAGTCATAAATCTCAATGCTTCTAAATATAACTTTGAATTGGTCGAGTTTATCTCACGTGGTGGAAGCAACATCCCAGCACTCGCTTCATTGGAACCGTCCTTTGTTTCGGCGCGAATTGTCATCCGTTTTCCCTTTGTTTCTATAAATGACTGATGGGTACAGTAATATTAATTTTGCATTGAAAACAAAGTAAGGCTTACTTTCCACAGACGCGTAGCTTCATAGACGCGTATTCGTCATTATACGCTTGGTGTACGCCTGCGTGAAGCTTTCATACTAAACTATGGCCTAGTTTCACGGACGCGTAGTTTCATAGACGCGTATTCTTCATTATACGCTTGGTGTACGCCTGCGTGAAGCTTACATACTAAACTAAGGCCTACTTTCCACGGACGCGTAAAAGACGCGTATTCGTCATTATACGCTTGGTGTACGCCTGCATGAAGCTTACATACATATCTGTGGGCTACTGTCCACGGACGCGTAGCTTCATAAAAGCGACACGACGGCACGACGCTGCCACTTCGTAAACAGAGCTTCATAGTTTTGTACGTAAGCTTCACGCAGGTGTACATGAAGCGTATCGTCTTCTCCTCGTCTCCACCCAGAGCGAGAGGAGTCATTTGATAATTTCCCAATGAACAAAAAGTACTAGACTACTGGTCCTTTCGTTGGGTAAATTTATTTTGCGTAGATGCTTTAATCCCTTGAACATCTGGCCGGAATTAAAGAGTGTCATAGTTTATGAACACAATGTCTCTTTTGCCAAGCTAAGTAGTTTCAAAGAACATATCGAACCATCGGTGTCAACGGTCGTCATTCAGTCGCATTTGTCTCTTTAGAAATAGACACATTCCTTACAAAGTAATAATTGCTACTAGAATTATTTATTAATCAACGCTAGAAATATTATAACACAGACTTTATTGTTTGAAGTTTGAGAGAAGAATTTTGAGATGCAATTACGTTTATGGTATCATTATCTACTAGTGTTTCAACTGCTCCATAGGTATCGTGGTTATGACGTCCTGGGTTCGATTCCCTGGTTGGGTAACATTGTTATATTAACATTTGTACACACACAAAATAAAGGATTAGAAGAAGTTGTAGTTGTAGTTGTTGTTGTTTGTTGTTGTTGATTGTTTGTACAATTTTTATAAGAATATATCTTCTTTTATATTTATGTGTGTACATCAATTATAAAATAAATAAATAAATAAGAAGGAAACAGAAAAATTGGTACAGAGGTGATGCTTATTTCTAAAGAAATCTTTTCCAGCACACCTGCGAAAAGAGTTGGAAGAAAATAAAGACAAGATGTGTATTTGGGTTTTTCTAGTAGGTGGGACTTCCTCTATTTCATTGCTCAGTCCCCTGCTTCGAAAAGCATGTACAGCTGTTGTTCCTGCACTTGATCTCTCTCCTGTTATGTCGGCAAACGAAAAAACGAAAAGAGAATACACCTACATAATGTTTGTGCACACATTTGTGCACTATAATATTTCCTGCGTACTTGGCTAATCTCAGGTGGCCACCATAACTAACATTCGTTAGGAAGTATTAACACAAATCAAATCAAAGTATTAGTTTCGAATAAACCAGTAGTTAAGAAGTCAGTCAGTCAGAAAAAAATATGATAATTGCACATTCCAAAGCGTAGAGGTCTATGGAGAAAAATCTGCAAGAAGTTCCATGGACACACTTTTAAAACATATCCGAGATATTACAAATACATATCTCGGTTACATAATGTCTTGTGGTTTATGTTTTGTGAGAACACTGTAAATCAACAAAGTAAAAATAAAACAATTCAAAATATAGAAATCACAATTAAGCAGCTCTACCAACGTGACAACTGGCAACATTGATATTCTCGTTTATCTTGTACCGATATAAGAGAAAAAATCCCGCGCAAGTGCGGACTCGCGCACTGAGGGTTCCGTACAAACTTACTTATGAAAACAGTTCAATTCGCAAATAGAGTTGCGAAAAATTTTTATGAGATAACTACAAATATACAGTTTTCAGATTTGTGCTATGAGACCTTGCTTCATGCCAAATTTCAGAATTCTAGGTCAACGCGAAGTCCCTATGAATTTTGTTTCCCTTGAAAGTGTCGAAATATACATTTTTTGCGACTTTATGCCGTATCTTTTTTTTCGTAAACTCAGAAGTTTGATCAAGAGACCGCAGACCTGAATATATGGTTTTAATTTTAACTTTATACCTCCACGCGTTCTCGAGATAAAGGGTCATGACAGACAGACGGACAACAAAGTGATCCTATAAAGGTTCCGTTTTTTTCCTTTTGAGGTACGGAACCCTAAAAAAGATAATCTAGGCAGGACTCTACAGCAACGTTTATCAGAAATTATGATACATAGTTCAAAACAGAATAATATATGCGGCTTGGCAAAAAGCCCACAGCTCTGAAGATATTCCTTTATTTGTTCAATACTCCGTATTAAGACAAGCATTGAAGCAAACAGTCTCAGATAAATTGTTTTCTCTTGTATGTAAACAATACTTAATTATTGTAACCTCAAAACCTATACAAGGAGAATTTACTGTCGGAGTTTCCTCGTATGTTATGTCTTCGTAAGTGTCCAATTTATGATCTAAACATAGTACATTGTGCCTTGATAGGACGTGGTAAAATGTGCGAGCGAGAAAGAGGCATGGAGCTTTAAAGGATACAGTAAAGCTTCATCCTAGACTAGCCAGTTGGTCTAGTAGTTAGTGGCCCTGACTGCTATGCCGGAGGTCGTGGGTTCGATTCTCACCCAGAACAAATGTTTGTGTAATAAGCACGATCATTTGTACTGTGTCTGGGTTTATTTTTTGGGAATTGGGTGGGAAAATCATCTTATGACAAATCTCGTTCTTGGGCGGAGCGGAAGATAGTGTCAGACTTTTAGTGACTAAAAACCTACTCCTGTTCCTTCGTTGCCTTCGTCCCAGGGCCCCGGGTTTCGCTTTCACGCTACCCTTGGCCCCAGTAGGCTTCGACTCTGCTAGGCCCCTACGATTTGCTGACATCTACTTGAGGCGCGCGTGGAACAGTACGCGCCGTCGACGACTTGGGCTCGGTCCGGACGGTTACCGGACGGTCGGACGGCGAGTCACCTATTGCTCGCCGTTCGCAAGCCCGCGCCTACGGTGGCCGGAAATCGGGATCAGAATCCCGGCGGCGGCCTCCTTTGCTAGCATTACTGCTTCGCAGAAGGAGGCGACCGCTTGCCACTCCTCCTCGCTCCGGAACATGGCCTGAATCAAGGCCCGGCGCGAGAGATCGCCGCCGCCGATTGCCCCCACGAGGACACGGCGTTGCTCTGCCCAGGCGGGGCATACCTCCACCGTGGTTCTGTGTCTGGGTGTAATTTATCTTGTTGTCTAGTATAACACAAGCTCTGCTTAGTTTGGGACTAGATGGCGCGCTAGTGTGATAGTTGTGGCATATTATTATTATTATTCCTCTTTCTCTCTCACACGCTCCATCCCTTTAACATTTCAGTTTAGGTCGTCAAATGAATCGAGTTAAGAGCTCGTGGTAGCGCTTCAGTTTATCTTGCTTCGTGTTTTCTCTGTAAACAATCATTAATCATTTATCTCTTGTACGTTAACAGAGGTTCAAATTGACAATTAAATCATTATCCTGCAAGTGGTCAACTAAAATACTACTGTCGATTTTCAATTGTTAAATTGGGCCATCAAAGCAACCAAATTGCTGGTTTTTGTTACAATCTGGGTCACAGTTTGAAGGTTATTTGTTGAACATACAATAATTTTATTTATTTATTTTATAATTTATGTACACACATAAATACGAAAGAATATACATTTTTATAAAAATTATACAAAGTTACTGCTTATTTCTAAAAGAAATAGGAAGAAATGTAGACAATAGTGTGTAGAAGTAATAAAAGAAGAAAATGTGAAATCTTAAATTAAAATAATAAATACTTTTATACCTATATGTACCATAAACTAAAAATAAATACATAATGTATATACATGTACAATTATCGCACTAGAGAATAAAGATAGTGCTCTTTTACTTAACAGCTGTCTCTCGAGCCGCGGTTTCACTCGTCGTTGGTTACCTACTGCTTCTGTCCTAATGGACAAAAGGAGCCAACCATCTAATAAGTTGTAGTGTGATTTAAAATAGCCTATCAAGGCTTTTCTCGATAAATGAGCTATCCAACACTAAAAGAATCGCGTTGCGAGTCGCGGGTCCGATTCCCGCACAGAACCCTTTTTGTATGGCCTACAGACAGCTGTTCCAGGTCTGGATGTCTTGTCCATGTCAGTTTACATGTTCATGAACGTACCTATGATACAGGAGTAATTCCTAGTGAAGGACAAACATTCAATTCGAACCAGTAGTTCCTAAGATCATCACGTTCAACCGAACAAACTCTTCAACTTTATAATATTTCTAGCGACCGCCCCAGCTTCGTACGGCTGTTACAAATCTTTGAAATTCTCAGCTTTTCTCTTCCTCATGATTCACTTTATCTATTTATGAAAACTATATGAAAATACGTTCAGTAGTTTTTAGAATTTACTGTGTAATGTTAGGATACCTATGTATATATTTATATATATAATAGTATATATATCTAAAATCTCTTTTGACTGGCCTGTTGGTTTAGTAGTTAGTGGCCCTGACTGCTATGCCGGAGGTCGTGGATTCGATTCCCACCCAGGACAAATGTTTGTGTGAGCACGATCATTTGTTCTGTGTCTGGGTGTAATTTATCTATAATATGTATGTATTTAGAAATATATAAGTATGTTTATCATTTGTCTAGTACCCATAACACAAGCTCTGCTTAGCTTGGGACTAGATGGCGTTGTGCGATAGTTGTGGAATATTATTATTATATCTGAACTGTTCCTGAAGCTATCCTCTCAAAATGACAATATAATGGAAACGTCCATCGTATCGTTATTTCTCAAGATTACAGAGATGAATAGTATAACTCAATATAAAACAGATTCATCTCTATTCTATCCACAGTCATCTGTATCTGGTGTTAAAAGCTTTATTTCTCGAGGGATCCCGTTCGTGGGCTTTTTGTGTGCCTCTATATAAATTTTATAAAAACACTTTACACTGTATGAAGACGGAATGTATAATTTGATTTGTTTTTTAAATCTATTTATTAGTAGATACTAACAAACTAAGGTTCGGTTTTGGCCAGTTTCGGTAAAAAAAAAAAAACTGGTTTCGGTCAAAATGGAGCCGAATATTCGTTTTGGCCGAAACTATCATTTTTGAGCTGACGTTTGTAATAGATAGGTATTTTTTTATTGTTGATAGGCTCGCGTTTGACCACGATTTTAGCTTAATGGTAAGCGATGTAATTTACGATGAAGCACGCTTGTCTAGAAGTAACCTATTCATTCTTGACTTAAAGACCCCTAGATTGTAGTTATCTGGAAACACAGACTCCGGCAGGGTATTCCACTCTTTAGCTGTACGTACAATAAATGGTTCCCAAAACGTTTTGTACTTATCTAAAGATTGACTAACTTGTTCGCCTATGTACATCTTCTATATTTCTATATTTTATGTATATATATCATATATACTCACTGATTAATCACGAAATCTCAGAAACTATAAAACCTGCAAGCTTAAAATTTGGCATGTAGGTTCCTTACAGGGTGTAGATATCTGCTAAGAATGGATTTTCAAAAATTCAGCCAATAAAGGGATGAAATGGGGGTTCAAAGTTTATATAGAGAAACCGACTTTCATGCGGGCGAAGCTGCCGACAGAAGCTAGTTTTATATATAATGAAAGGAGAAACTGACTGACAACACACAGCCGAAACTACTGGGACTAGGAGCGTGAAATTTTGCACAAGGTTTTCTTTTATGACGTAGACGAGCGCTGATAGAAGATTTTACAAAATTCAACCCATAAGAGGATGAAACTGGAATCCAAAGTTTGTGTAGAGAAACCTACTTTCACGCGGGCGAAGCTGCTAGAAAAAGCCAGTTATTAGCATAATTTTATCGAAATATAGTTAGAAACAACTGTATTGAAATATATTTTTTATTAGTTACTGTTACAACGTCAGTTTCGGATTCGGTTACGGCCGTAACTGGAATATGATCACGGTTTCGGCTACAGCTGCAAATTGTGTTTCGATCGTTAACTAGATATTTTTTGTTATTTTGGTCATACCTTTGTAACCATTTTACTGTGAATTCTGACGTTTTATACTTGCGCTAAGACCTTTTCAATGGCCAGTACAGGGTATTAAATAGGTTTTTAATAATCCAATAACGAAAATGTCAAAAGAAAGGCAAATACTTATTTTTGTAACAGTACGCCCCCGTACTGTTACAAAATTACCGATTACAAAAAACCGTTTGGGACGTATTACTAAAATATTGTGTAAAAATATAGGGATATGTGTGTTGCGACCTCTGACATTATACTAGGTTTATTTTGAGATGAAATGACACTCTCATTAAATACACCTTAACACTCACAGTCTGATATATGTGACAAATCAATTTCAGTCACCCTCTCGGCAAGCTTCGCTGAGCTAGTCAATATTACAATACAATTACAACCCAACGTACGGCGAGTACCCTTGCGTTGTTGAAACCTCTATGGTCCGGAATAGGGCTTATAATACCGGAATCCCGTAATACCGTGATCACCGATCACGGATGTACTTACATTGTTCTTTTTTTAGTCACGGTAATGACGAGCCACGGTACGGTATTACAAACATTAGTCATAATTTTTGCAGTTTGTTGTAATAAGTAGTAGAAAATTGTAATATGTGTTATAATTTATGATGTGATGTTACTCTCACAATTATTTTAAAAGCGTAAGTGCCTACTCTTATGTCTGGCTCTACTTATCGCGCAGGGAATGCCACAATCACGGTAGTAAATCCCCTCTTTGAGAAGTGACTGGAGAAGCGCCACGGCGACGGCGTCCTCCCCGGGGAACACGGTGGAGCATACGGTGTAGGTAGGCCTTGTTTGGGCGGAGTACCACCGTATTCTCGCCGTACCGATTTCTCGGGCCGGACCCTGGTTCAGGCTATGGTCCGGAGCCAGAGCGAATGGCTGTGGTCGCCACGTTCTGTGGAGCAGTAATGCTAGTGATGGAGACGGCTGCAAGTGTGACAGAACGGACATCCTCATACCCCAGTCGCCGACAGGGTGAAGCCCTGGGCGCCGAGAGTCGCAGCGCAATCCTCGGTTACCGAAGGCTTGAGCTTGCGAACGACGAGTCCACCATCCGCCCGTGCGGTAAGGACCAAGCTTAAGTCGTCGATGGCGCGTAGTCTTCCAAAGAGTGCCTCAAAGAGATCTCAACAAACGATCGCATCACTGCTTACCATCAGGAGGTCGACACCTCCTGATGGTAAGCAGTGATGCGATCGTTTATTTATGTATGTTTTATTTATATAAACTAGTGCTTGTATGGTCGCATACAAGCACTAGTTTATATAAATAAAAAAAATAATCTCAGTTCTATTTTACCGACATTTTTAATGCCAATGATTTTAGTATGAGGAATAGATTTACACAGAGCGTCGTTAGCAAAAAAAACCTATTCAAATTCTGACATAACAAGAAAAGAGAAACACGCTGGTATTAAAAAAATTAAGCTAAGGTTAGTTAAGGTTAGCTAGATTCGTCTACCAAGTCCTACAACTATAAGACACATTAGCCATTACCGTTCAAGTTTGTAGTTTACGAGTAGTAAACTGAATAATATGGTACGAAACATTGTACAACTAAGTTATAACTTCGCCATCTTCAATAAAAGTTTCAACAGTTCACTAAGTTTGTGTAACCGTTGTGATTGTAATAGTATAAGAACAAATAGTTAAAGACGTTTAAATCCTTGCATATTATAAAATAAAATCCCCGAACGCGTCAATCTGTCTGTTTTTTTTTTTGCAATAAACTCAAAAACTATAGAACATTTTTACATGCGGTTTTCATCAATAGATAGAGCGATTCATGAACATGCATATTATAGTAGAGAAAAATCGAGAATTCCATCGATTTCTAACACCCATGCGGAGCGGATCGCTAGAAATATACTACTCTGTCAAGAAAGTACCGGGAAAAGATCAATAATACACAAAATGTCTGTTATTCATCCAAATTTATTTTATCACCTTCAAAGTATGCTCCTTTAGAAACGATACACTTGCGCCAACGAATAATCCATTCATCAAAACATTTTTTAAACGCTGCTTCCGGAATTGAGTTCAGTTCTCGCAGCGAATTCTCCTTTATGTCTTCTATCGATTGAAAACGGGTGCCACGAAGTGGTAATTTGAGTTTAGGAAAAGAAAAAAGTCAGCAGGAGCCATATCTGGTGAATATGGTGGTTGCTGGATGGTATTTGTTGAGTGTTTGGTCAAAAATTTGTTCACAATGATAGCCTTGTGCGAAGGCGCATTGTCGTGGTGCAAAATCCAAGAATTTTCTTTCCACAAATCTGGCCTTTTTCGTCGAATTCGCTCTCTTAAACGCCGCATAACGCTTAAATAATATTCTTTATTTACCGTTAGACCTTCCGGTAAGAATTCAGAGTGCACAACCCCGCGATAGTCAAAGAAAACAGTCAACATGACTTTGACTTTTGATCGACTTTGGCGTGGTTTTTTCGGTTTCGGTTAAGGCCCCACTCCGAAGCTTGTTGACTAGTTTGCATGTCTAACTCGTAAACCCACGTCTCGTCACCAGTAACAATGCGTTTCATGAATGTTGGGTCCGAACTGACTCGTTCTAGCATGTCCTCAGCGACTTTCATGCGATTGAGTTTTTGGAGAAAATTCAGATCTTTTGGGACTAGCCGAGCAGCAACATGTTTCACACCCAAATGATTAGTTAAAATGGTACGGATCGACTCGTGAGATACAGAAAGTTCGGCGGCTATCTCTCTCAGAGTTGAATGGGGATTTTCAGTCACTATTTTCTTCACTTTTGCGATGTTAACTTCAGTTGCAGACGTTGACGGCCTACCAGAGCGAGGCAAATCTTCCATCACATCTCGACCGCTTTTGAACGCTTTGAACCACTCATAAGCACGAGTTTTTGATAAAGTCGATTCACCGTAAGCCTTCTGTAACATTTTCAGTGACTCCGAACACGAAATTCCATTGGCGATGCAAAATTTAAAACAAACTCTTTGTTCGATATTTTTGTCCATTATGAAATTCGCAATACACACTATATATGATATTACTAAAACCAGCACTGTATTTAATATAAATAACAGATGCAACTCAAACTCCGCGCCAAAATGGAAAACAGTTGTGCCAATCTAACAAAAATTTGAATTTGGAACCATAAACAAATCATCCATTCCCGATACTTTTTTGACTGAATGTATAATAATATGGTTTCAAAAGACAGCAACGATGGAAGACTTGATACAGTTAGAATCGTGAGCTGCACATACTGGAAACAACCTTCTTGTGGGTAAGTAACAAATAACTAAAGGATAAAAGGACTGGCTGAATAAACTGTCATTCAAAGAGCAAAGACGAGGTTGTTTTTTTTTTGGCGGGATTTTTCGAGTGAATTTCAGTATCTGTTTTAATCATTCGCAAATTGATTCCTAGTGGATATTGTGATGTAAAATTGGTGTATTTTTGTATCTCAATTGTCTGCGCAACTGGTATAATATGTGGAATCATTGAAATAGGCGCGATCTCGGCAAAGAGGAGAATTTTATTGTAGTATTAGCTACCTCAGCGAAGTATGCTGAGAAGGCTAAATCGTTACACAGCATTTGCTGCCAAATACTTCAAAAACATTAGAATGTGTTACACCCACATTCTAATGTAAAACAAAAAGAAACAACTTGGGTGAACAGAAAGAAAAGAGCAATGACGTATATTGGCAGTCCCCTTAAATGTTCCATAATTGAAGTAAGTAGCCCTAGCGCCCAAGCTGTGCCACAAAACAGTGACTTTCTGAAGTCTACACCTCGATAACCGGTAGGTCAATAGGTTTTAAAAATATTTATGTTTATTGTAAACTCATGTAATAAAATAAATTTTTTGTATGACTAATACATTTGCCCAAAAAAAAAAACTTAACGACATGTTATTTATTCACTTGTTTTTCCTACTCCTTTGAAACGACTTTAATCTTTAGAAATATGTTTACACAAAAAAAATGCTGGTAAGTGTTCTTCAGAATGCACATAGCATATTTAAATCAATCAACATTTCGCAAAGAAAACGGATTTAAAGGTCAGCGGGGCTCTATCCGGGCGCAACTGGCCGGAATTAAATGCATTTAAATCCGGCCAGATGTTCAAGGCTATACGCCTTAATGGCATTTAGAAAAGTAAATCGAGCAATTCGTTAATTTAACACTGGCACACAAAACAGAGGCGGTCTTAATGCAATGGTCATTTTCTACCAGTCAATCTTAGCCTGTGAATATGTATAGGTATATAGGGAAAAACGGAAAGAATTGTTTATTTTCGATATTTACAGACTACTTTATGAAGAACTTCTTATTTATGTACTTGGATAAATACCCTATAAATAAAACGCTCAATATTTTATAATCTATGCGGACGGTAGCGTTTATCCTAAATGGCGCGAAATCAAACCGCGTTCGCTTGGGGTTTGAGTGGAGTGATGCAGAAACGCATAGTTGTAGGTGTAAGGTTGCCCTAATAGGCATTTGATGCAATAAAAATTCATTCAGAGGTTGCAGTTGGAACACAGGCAGGACTGCAATGAGGCTTGTCAGATGTTTACCATTAGAGGGTCTATAATTCCATTGTCCCGCAACTAAAATCGCAATTTTGTGCAAATCACCATTATTTAGGTAAGGAGCGGGTGTCCTTACTGCGCCCCTCGCTATTCTGCATTGTTTGTCCTACTGCATTGTCTCGGTAATAGCCGGTAGATAAGCGACCAATTATTCCCTCGCCCACATGGGCCATAGGTACAAAAGATTCATTCACAATGGCACAGCACTATGTAGTTGTCCTTATGGTTCTAGTTAGAACCACCTTGTAGATATAAAGATAGAATTTTTACAAGTAAATTACTGTGGTACATGTTGTTGATTCTCACGTCTGTCTAGTTAATTCTTTTGGCCCCATTTAAAATGAGTTTTATTTTAGTTTGCTGTAAACAAATTCTTTGAATGCATTGAACGTTGTAAGTCATACAAGGACTAAACAATTTGCAACTAACTATGCAACAATTAGTATTATTTTTTATTACCTATTCCATCATTATTATCATGTAGTAAGGACTCCGTGGTAGGTATATGATATCATCAAAGTTATCATTACAAAAAACTGGGCAAGTGCGACTCGCACTCGCGCCTTGAGGGTTCCATACAAACTTACCTATGTAAAGACTGAGTTCAATTCCTGATTGGAGACTCGAAGTTTTTTCCAAACCGCAAAAATTGTGACGTAACAAAAAAACAAACTATTTTTAGATTTATTCCTATACTTATGTTATAAGACCTTGCTTTATGCAAAATTTCAGGATTCTGGGTCAAAGGGAAGTACTCTAGAATTTTGGTTCCCTGAGTGTCGAAATATACGTTTTTTGCGACCTAAGCGACCAAATGTTTTTTGTTCGTTAATTTAGAATTTTGATTTTTCACAGCCTCATGGGATTCAACAAAATACGAAAATTCAATTCAATTATCCACGCGATAAAGGGTCTTGACAGACAAATAGACAGACAGACGAACGGACAACAAAGTGATCCTGTAAGGGTTCCGTTTTTTCCTTTTGAGGTACGGAACCCTAAAAAAACAATTGACGAGCGTTGTGTTTCGTCTCGCTGCGGTCTACGCTACGTCCTTCGGCTTTAGTACATTCAGCCGTATAAATCTTCATTAGTACCCGTATCGGGCTCGCCGCTGACCGGCCCTTTTACTCTTCGACCAATTTATCGGTCGTTCCGTTCATTGGCTATAACTAGACCACTCGAGTATTATTCGGGCTTAGGTATGCCACGCACTATATAAAATGTGATACAGTGGTCGTAAACTGGCGTGGTGTGTGAATGCCTGATGCCTGCACGACACGATCCGTTGCGATGCTACAATAAATTAAAAAAAAAAATTGGTATTTTCGAAATTCGAATGTTATTGTTCGATGTGTTACGTAGGTTTTGTTTTCTCACGGTATTTATAAATTTTACCATTACAATCACGTGATAATAAAACCACTTTACAAGTTTTGCATAACTTAACTTCATTACATTTAATATTATTTTATTCTTATTTCAAAAGCAACAATCTCAGCGACAATCAAAGGTCGATTCACAGACTGTAAATAACAGCGAAACGGGTAAATAGAATATAATGAAAACCAGATATTTCGTAACACGTTTATTAAAGAAACGACAAACGTAAAATTAAATGCAAGTCTTTTGGTTAAAGAAAAATCAAAACGTTCATTCCATGTCGAACGTAGATAGAGGTATTTGGTTGATATACAACTAATTAGATGGGTACAAAGAACTCTTTAGAGTTTGTCAGATCCAGCCTGTCGCTTAATGACCCCCCAGAGCGACGCCCTACGCCGAGGTCCGTACCACAAATGAGGTCCTTAGTAGTAGTTTTTAAGTTTTTGCAAGTCCTGGCTTGAAGCTTTTATTTTTGAAATGACAACCGCATAGGTTGACCTCCCTCTTGCTGACTCGTATAAAAGACAATGAATTCATTAAGGTCTCTAATTATGTCTATGGTAGACTAGTGACGTCTTAACAGTAATTATCTGAATGCAACAACTATTTAGCTCAAACGTGAATCATCATGCAACTACTTATAAACATGACTATTTGAGAACTAACGTGCAGTCTTATGTGCCAGTAAAAATAACCAATTTGAATGTGGTCTATGAATTCCATATCTACGGTACGGTCGAAATATTTGAACTGCTCCGAAATTCGAATTCTTTTTAATAATCATATTATTTCGAATGCTTATTTTCGAGTGTAGTCCCTAGTTCAGAGTATCCAACATTAATTTGACTGTACTTGCTATACATTTTAGATTTTTGTCAATCTTTAACAGAATATCTGCATAAGTAAAGTCTAAAGTCAAAAAAATACTATCTAGATAATTAATTTGTATCTACTATTTTTACTGAAGATGAATCTGAGCGAAAAATCATGGTGATTTTCCACGTGTACACTTCATCCAGTTAGGGCATTGGGACCGTCTTAATTTTATACTTCATTTTTTTATAAAGTTTATTATAGGTCAGTTTATTTTTTCCAGCTTAACCCTTTTTTAATTGAGAAAGAGAAACAAGGTCAAACCAAGCAAGTTACCGACGTGTTTTTCAATTCAGACATCTGATTACAGTCCAGGGTTAATTAAGGAAATTAGCTCGAAACTCTCTGTACCCAATAAAAGTTTAAAGCCAACTGGAGGTTCTCAGTTCATGGTCCAAAGTTTCAATAACATTTACACAACTTTATAATAACGTACCAATTTCGTTGAATTACTAGGAGGTCTACCTGAAAACTACATTTCGTTTTATTGACCAGTTAAAATAAATTAACGTAATGGCTTCTCAAACGTCTGTCTTACCAAGCGAAATACTTGAAAGGTAATTCGATTACAAAGTCGTTCCCTTTTCACAACTTTACTTCGTTTATAGATGTTCAATATTTTTTCGGCTTCGTGCCCACACAGACTTCGCTTTTGGCAGTTTCATAAGCCCCTTGACATTTGAAGTGATCGCCCCCGATCAGCTGACTGTCAAGTCGTGCGATGCTTGTCTCTGGACCGAACTCGTAGCTGTAGGCATGCTTACTCAACCGAAAAGCGAACCATAAAGTTAAATTCACTTTTTAAATCTTGATGGCCAGTGTTCCAGAATTCAGTTTTAAATGTTTAATTAACTATCTCCAAAAAGAAACCTGGCTTATCTGTTTCAGTACTTTGATTTAGGGCCCATTTGTTGTAATGTTTTTTTGTGGGAACAAAAATATAATTAGATGATATTATCTGAAGGCCTTTTTGTGTTCGATAACAGAAACCGTAACAGTTGAGTTAGACGATACCAGACGGCGCCTAATTAGCAACAAATAATCCGCATTGCTAGGTTTTCTCTTTCAGTGTGATTAGTCAACATTGATTCTGTTGAAACGACGTTTGTTACCATTCGTTTATAGGTTTATCTACGGTAAACAAACATCTAGGTAGTCGATACTTTGTTTTTTTTTTTGTTTTGGCTTCGCTAAAGCATTAGCCAATCAAAAAATTTGATAAATATTGATATTAGGAACTAGACATGACGTGAGTGAGAATCTGTCAGTTTTAAAGTTACGATCGAAACTATCCTTCTGTGTAGAAAAACCAAACAATGAGGAGTTTTTGGCGGGATTTCTTCGAGTGAAGTACAGTGGCTGTTTTAATTATTCACAAATTAGCTCCTAGTTGATATTGTGATGTAAAATTGGTGTAGTTTTGTATCTCAAGTGTCTGCGCAACAGGACAATATGTGGAATCATTGAAACAGGCGCGATCTCGGTAAAATGGAGCTGAGAATTTTTTTGTAGTTTTAGCTACATCAGCGAAGTTTGCCGAGCAGGCTAACTCTATCTATACATTTGCTGCCAAATACTTCAAAAACCATTAGAATGTGTTACACCCGCACTCTAATGTGATACATATTGCAGACTTTTGAAAAATGAAATAAGACTTGACCAGGTCATTAAAACCCCAAAAAAAAAAACTAAACAATGAAGTGTAATTTTTTAACACAGATGTACGAAGGTAAAAGAAGCTAAATGAGTATATAATGTCGTAGATGGTGTTCTAGGCTTTTCCTGGAAATGTGTTTCCTGATAGCTACAACCTAGGGATCTTCGAATTAAAAGAGAATAGGTTCTAGGCAAGCGTACTTTATCGTCGAATACATCGTCGCTTTCCATCAGATGAGATTGTTATCAAGCGCGAGCCTTACAAAAGCAAAAAAAAAAAACAAAAACAACGGGAAAATGGTGTACAATACCGACAAAAGATCCCCACTGACCCTTACGTACACTTAACTCTTTAAGCCTTGCTCAACGAAATAGGCCAATCTTCCCCCAACTTCCTCATTCCTGGCCCCAATTGGGCACAGCTGACCTTTGCTCCGAATTGCCACTTGGCTGCAGGTACACGTGATGCAAGCGAGAGGAGACGGGGGCGGCGTGGGTGCGAGGCCGCTTGCACAACTGCACTGCCGCTTGGTACGAAGGACTTGGTTGATGTTGGAATGTCGCTAAATGTGTATAATTTCTATGTTCAGTAGGTCTATAGACAAGACTACAGAAGGAGGCAAATGGTTTAAGGTTGTCTCATTTTTTTTTTCGATTTAGGATGTCGAACTTCCATAGAGGCCGATCTAAACTGAACTATTAAAGGGATGGAGATATATAAGGTGTATAGCTCTATCCGGGCAGTGGGTCGTCTTAGGGTATCCCTCTTTCTCACTCGCACGCCTGACATTTTAGTGAATGTGGGTAGAGCGAGAGGGTGTCAGACTTTTACTGAATAAAACCCACCTGCTCCTTCAATCATATTTTGTTTTTGTATTTCCATTTAGTTAATATTTGTGATGACTAATAACATTATAAGCTCTCGTTTTATGATAAAATCAGTAAGTTCGAAATATTTAATATGTATTCAGCTTCGAAATGTCCACATATTTGAATTAGCTTTCACGTCGACGGTCGATCGTAGAGATTACTCATTGAATACCAACTGTTACACTCACAACTTTTACTTTCGTTTCCATAACTACGTAAAATATTCTATAAGAAACGAAACGAGATAAGGCAGAAGAAATTATTTAAAAATTCCAAAAGATAAAACTAATGTCATAGATTGATGCGATAAAAATAAGTAAAAATTAAAATGAAAGATTATAAAGTAACCGACTTATTTTTATACACATAAAAGAACTAAGTTTTTTTTTTTAAATTGTCATTAAACTACTCTATTCACTCTAGTATATCATGTATTCCCACTATTCCATTCAACGACGTTCACTTTATGAATCCGTTCGAAAATCGAATCTAAACTTCTGCTTTACATTCTATGCGGGTAAGGCACAGGTACTGCATTCTATTCAGCCAACGACTGGCCCTGGGGCTCATTTCGCAACTCTTTAGGTCAGAACAGGTGAACATTGTTGATCTAACTGGTTTATGTGTTAGATGCAAATCCATTGTCCCATATGAGGATATGCGATGCAGCTTCACGTAGGCGGTGTGTAGGCAGCTAGGTAGGTATTCATAAGATAGGACATCGATCAATGCCTTCGTTTATTGCAACACTTCCTAGATAGTTATCTGACATTTATTTGTGACGTTCAAGGTGGAAGGTTATTCTGGGGACTGGAACGTTGTAAAGAGTCTGATCTTAACCATATCTTTATAAAAAATATTGTCAGATTATTAACATAAAGCGTCTCTAAACGGACTTCAAACAATTCTTTTAGCTTTTTAATTAAATATTATTATGGTTCTGGGTATTAAAAATAAATAACAACAGTTTTATTGTTAGTTCTCGTTCGTGTCCCTTCAAGGCAAGTTGTTATTTTAACCATATAAAGCCGTATGTACCTCAGCCATAAGAACAAAGTAATTAACATTACATTACTACATACTCAGTACATTATTATGGAAATACCTTTTATTTTTTTAAGCCCGTTAGCCACAATCCAGCAATATTATTAAGTCATTAACATATGCTTAAAAGGCACTGTGTTAATACTTCAATATTAATTGTAGCAACAAAAAAAATTAGTGTCAAAAACCCGACTGTCACTTTGAGCAGGCTTCATGTTTTTGATTGAATTTATTTTAGTTCAATCATAGATTTGGTGCCAAAGCGGGGTCCGGCGGATTATATTACTTCCGAACATCGTCAGCACATTGCTGGCTGTACGCAAATCATAATTTTACAAATCGCCACAGCCTTTCTTGAATATCCAGGCTAGACAAGTAATTAAACGTTAACGGTAACGTTAATTAAACGTTACCAATCAGAGTCATTTGCCTAGCTGTTAGATTAAATTGCTGAATATCTACACTAATATTTTAAAGAGGTAAAGTTTTTTTTTTGTTTGTAGGAACAAGTACTGGTACGATTGCCATTTTTTTTTTACCGATAGAAAGATGCTTTATTCCTGAGTGACATAGGCTATATTTTATGTAGGTACGTGGGCGAAGCCGCGGGCAAAAGCTAGTCATTCTATAAATCTGAAAAATGCTAAGCTACAGAATGACGATTTCAGTTTGTCGACTGTAACATGTATACAGGTACATTGGTTCACTTCCATTGTTTGTCGCATAACGTAAATATATGTTGATAGCATACAATTAAATAATTAGATTTAATCAGATTGAATCGTAGCTTGCCTCTTACCGTACAATCGTCTTTATATTGAGCCGGTGCTTAGAATGTTTGTCATTTGTTTCTTTAGGAAGTCTATAATTGACATTCTTAGTTTGAATCATCATAATAACATTTTTTTTATTGCTTTATGGCATCTTGTCTTTTTTTAACAAAAAAAAAAAACTTTTTTCAAAAAAAGAATAATCGACTTCGCTAAAAAAAACACTAAAAGGATCAAAATAACTTAATTTCGGAAGTCGGTGTTTCTCAGTATTATTTGTAAGTATCTTATTGAACACCGACTTCCGAAGTTAAAGTAATTTTGATCCTTTTAGTGTTTTGTTTTTTTTTAGTGAAGTCGGTTATTCTTTTTTTGAAAAAAGTTTTTTATTTCACTCTTTTTAGTTGGGACACACTTATAAACAGAGTGCCAAAATCACTATATGGTTGCCTATAATATTTGAGTTCTTTCGATTTCGCCAAGATTTCATCATCAGATCCCGACTTGGTGACATTTGGAAAGTAAGTATATCCTTTCTAAAAAAAAGTAATTTTTCAAACCGCTTGGCAAGCAAAGAAGTTATGCGCGAACAAACATAAAAAAAATACAAACATCCGAATTGAGAACCTCCTCCTTTTCTAGAAGTCGGTTCATGAGTACGATCTCTAGTGCGTCGTCATTTATACCAACGTGTTTATTGTACTTGCATCGTATTATTTTACATAATTATAATGTTCAGGCACAGTATAATTGAAATAATACGATGCAGGTTTAGTATGTGAAGACAATAAGGAAATTATAGGCAGATAATTTGAATTCAGGAAAGTCCCGATTTGAGTATTGAGAACGTACCTATAATTTTAGTAATAACACACATTCTGATTTGTATACATTTTGACTTCATTTTATTTTCCTCTTTTTGGATCTACCTTTAAAATTTCAGACACCCGTACCATATAATATTACGTATAAACAAGGTGAGCATACGTATAAGCTTAAATAAAAGTACAAACTCACAATTTCTTACCCTCTAAAATATAATGACTAAACATAGTTGTACGTTTAGTTCGTCGTTCCTCATTCCGGAAAGTTACAAAGTCACCTCAAAGCAGTGACAGTTCACTAACAGCTGCGTTCAAAACAATAACCAAGTCTTCAGTAATTCCTTTGAATAATTTCTGAACGAGTCTGTCACCCTCGAACTTTGACAGGCAAGTCGTCTTCCCATATATAGATACCTACATATGCATACACGTATACACCACAAATTTTTAATTAGAATAAATATTTAAAGGGCTTATTAGAAAATGTCTTGTTATTATTTAAGTAAAGTCATTTGAGTTTGTTTATATCCCAAAATGTCACTCAATTTATGGAAATATTATACAGGCTATTGATTAAGAGTGAAAAAACAACTGTGAATAGTATTTTCTAGTAGCGATTGTTATGAATTATTAATTCAATTATAATTTTACCAATTATTATAAATTGTCGTGGACAATTTTGGGATTTCGACTACACAAATATTCAAAATGTAACGGGTAAGGATAGAGCCCCATTTTTATTGTACTAATTAAAAAATAGTGGTGTATAAATAGAAAAACTGACTGACTGGCATGTTAACGCACAGCCGAAAGTACTGGAACTAGGAAAGTGAAATTTTGTACAACGTTTCCTTTTATGACGTAGGTGAGCACAAAGAAAGGATTTTCCAAAGTTCACCCCCTAAGGGGATGAAACGGGGGTCCAAAGTTTGTATGGAGCTGAAACGTACTTTCACGCGGGCGAAGCCGCTCGCAGAAGCTAGTTCAAGTAGTCACCAACTCAAATATTATATTCGATCCACTGTTCCTTGCTGTCCTTCCCCAGCGACGCCTTAAGCCGAGTTAGCCCACAGTGTAGTCACTTAGTTTTAAGTTTTTGTAAGTCCTTGCTGGAAGCTTCAATATATTAAGGCCGCCACAGGCAAATCCGGTTAAACCCGTTAGACTATAGAGGTTAAACAGATGACAACCTTGTAGATTGACCTGTGAGAAGACACTCATAAAAAAATAACTCAAATATTAAACTCGTTAATAAATAAAAGGCCCGTTTTGACATTTGAGAAATACCCTAGAATGTAACTTGGAACGAAACTGAAAGAAACAATAAAATAAAAATTAATTACATAAAGTGTTTTAAAAATATGCTTACATTTTTTTGGCTCGTTAAAAAGGTTCGTTTTGACAGATGTCAAAACGGGCAAATCAAAAAATAAAATTTTTGACAACTTTACTTGTAGCGTTGAAGTACCTATACTTTTCAGTGACAATTTGCAAGAACGTCAAAAAAAAGTAAGGGAATTTCGTACTTTGTCATGTATGACATGAGGTCGTTCTTCGAAAATTTTAAAATGATCTCAAATTCTGAATTCAAATGTGAAGGAACTTACATAGGCACTTGACCTTCGAAGATTTTAGCGTCTCTCATTTTGAATCACTTTAGTCCGTGTTCACAGAATTGATAATAAGTTTGCTAATTAGTAGAAACTCTATTCATTTGTTTGTAAGTTTGACTGTGTAATTGGGCTGGTAAATATAAATTATTAAATAGGTATAGCCATAATTAGCCGTACATACTGAGTAATACTGAAAAACAAGTACAATAATATTTATGAATCATCATGTTTATTGTCGAATTCAACTCATTAAATGCGCAATTTATTAAATTCATTTTCGGTGCAGAATTAAATAAAACTTCGAAGTAAGCGGAGGTCGATGTAACTATTCGTATTACTTATCGCTCGCCTGGAAGAATAGCTACATCATTATGTCTCAGTAACTGACTTTAATGATAAAATTCAACAAAAGGTGTCAAATAGAGCAATATCTTTAGAAATAGTTATTGAGTATAGATTAATTCATACTAATAATAATAAAAAACCTATTGTTTTTTTTTTCCTAGTCACTACTTTCCCACGGACGGGAAAACGCCTTCCCTAAAATCTTCCAGGCATTTTTCTCCCGCGCTGTGTCGAATCAGTCCTCGTAGTAACACAGAATAAGTAATAGTAAAAGTAGTAGTAGATACCTACGCGTCTAGATCACTTCGCCACCTCTTTCTAGACCGGCCTGGACGACGCTTGCCCTATACAGGAACCCACTGCGTGACGACACTTGACCAGCGGTCACTGTTTAACTCATAAAAATACCACAATACTGTCGTTAACGGCTTTAACGTAAAAGTACATTAGACCGACGCACACGTGTAACACGCCTGCCCCCCTAGTCAAGTTACGATCGTTTCGTTTGCGTCGAACGCCTCGAGTAGGCCACGCCTGCGATTCCTTTGTTCTGACGTCATCTCAACGCTCAGTCACGTGGTCAGAACAAAGGAATCGGAGGCGTGGCCTACTGGAGGCGTTCGACGCAAACGAAACGATCGTAACTTGGCTAGGGGGGCTGATTTGTACGTAGAACGACGTCGCGTGGCGTGGATCAAGAGTAGCTCTACAAGTCTAGTTTCTATATTAAATGTATGAAAACCGACGCGCCCAGATCGGCGTGTGTAACACACGTGTGCGCAGTGTAATTCTAGCTTTAATCACTTCTCTTGAAAAAATAACGTTTTTAAAGTTAATACAATATTCTTGTGAGCAAGCGATATATTTGTAAACGGTTGCTACGTTAATTTTATTGAAAATTCATTTACTTCATTGATTTATGTTCGCAAAACCGCCCATAAATCATTATTGCCTAAACTTTTACCTTTCAGAATATTGCGCTAGTTACATGATTAAATTCTTCCAACCTAGGCCAACAATGGAAGGTCGACTTCAGACTAATTTCACAAAGGTACACGGGCTATGTATCCAAAATTGTTGCGCATAAAATATAAGAACGATTTAAGATCGTTGAATATTTCGGTGAAAACCATAGATATCTAATTAATAGTTATTCTTATGATTAGGCACATTTATTCTTCGTCATTAATATTGCATAACTAGATATAATTTTCTAAAGTTAATAATTTTAATCTTTTTTTTATATTGTATTTTCGTAGTCAACGCAATATGTATGTAGATGTATATATTATGTGAAAGCTTGTTATTAGCCATTTTCTCTACGTATGTAAAAAAATAAAATATTTATTATTAGTCCGTAAACTTTCTTAAAAATAATAAATAAATAAATATAAAATATTTACATTTACATAACGCGATACTTCCATTAATTATAACGCATCGCATGACGTATAGTTGTATTTTAGCTACTGACGCATCACTGGAATCAGGCCACTAAAATACGAATTGCGGTCTGATCTTATTTTACAGTGAAACGACTTTTTGAACCTAAAAAATCTTTTATAAATAGTTCACTTCTTCATAAATTGGCTGCCCGATGTTAAATGCGTGTTTTCATGGTTCTTGAACACAATAGCAAATGTTGGTCACGCCTTTACATTCAAGAGCGATTGCATTGAGTCATGATAACATTAATAACAAATGAGACCATATATTAAATCAAAAGCCAGGATGCTATTTATTTTTGTGGGATTGTTTTGAAAGAGTTACTTTGGTAAGCAAAGGACAACTGAAGGAAAACAGGTTGGTTTTGGCCAGTAAAAGTCTGACGCTACCGTTCTCTCTACCCAGAAATGGCGAAAAGAATAACTATTTATTAATGATCAAATGTCTATTTGATAAAATCGAAAGAAAATATTTTTATAGTACCTAGTCGAAATTTATTAAAAGGCAACATCTAGAGACCAAATTTCTTTTAAAAAAAAGCAATATACCATAAAACAGTAATAACGTCATTATAAGGATTCAAATAAAGAATGTCAATCATAGACTTCCTAAAGAAACAAATGACAACGCAATCTAAGAACCAGCTCCATACATAGACGATTGTACGGTAAGAGGAACTTAATGTAGATCGCATGAATGAACGCTTATGTCCTCTGCTTGCGTGGGCACACAGTCTGAGTAACATTTAATTATGTGTACGACAAAGGCGATGTCACATCTGTATTATATTGCTAGACAAAAATAACGAAAATTACTTTGTAAATAAAATAGAGAAGGATTTTATTTTTATGTGCATGTGATGAAACATAATTACTTCGAGGACCGAGGGAGGGCCACATAGAGTTCTATATGTACAAAGTAAAACAATAAAAACTACAGAGTCTAAAATAAAAGAACCACTTTGACGAACCAAATAGAATAGCTGTGAATACCTTAGTATCAATACCAATAAAACTGTTATCAAATTAATTTCCTAACGTTTACTTACAACACACAGAAAATCATCCAACAACAACACATACGGTTAGGTACTAAGCATAGCTTCACTCAACAGTTTCACCTAAACTCGCCGTCAAAAGTTAAGTCCACGCATGGTTGGGCGCCATGATATCGTGTCGTCCACGTGACGTGACCGTCACGGTCAATTTACGTTCCGATATACGCTGCCCGCCGTACCCTCTCATTGCTTTAATTTTCGCTATGGTATACTAATACCGCACAGTACTTACTAAAGTACTGTGCGATAAAACCGAAGCGTATTTGGACATGGAGAGTTATGGGATAAGAAGTTATGTAAAAATATTGATTATTAATAGCAAAGTTTATAATGTGAGTAATTGCTATTTTGATATTAGGGATTTAAAGGTGAGAAATAAGCAAATAAATAGAAATACTTCTATGATTTTAATGGTAAACTTTTAATATTTTCGGAGAATTTGCAGGACGTAGGTACCGCCGGCGGTTTAATTTTCAAGAAAGCTTTAATACTATTTTACAGTACCTAGTATCTGTGGAACTACTCTCTTAAATTGGTTATTACAGGGTAAGATTTATATTATCTTTGTACCCTGAACAGGCTTTAATACATACCTCGATCCCGAATGTTTTTTTTTTATATACCTCCCACGTACCTATCTAAATTGGAAGCGAAAACCACTAAGCGTATAAAATAAACGTAGTCTCAAAAACCTACTTATCAATGTTTATTTCGTTTCTCATTTCAATAAATAACAAGCAACATCGTTTCCACTTTCAAAGTCTTAATTTTTTAAAGTTGGCAGCACCGTGTCGAAATATCTACCAAATGTTGGCGATCTATTTCATAAGTAATAAGTTTGGATCACGAAGCTTTCGGCACCGAATCAATCTGAACTATATCAAAGAGAGATTACAAGATCGGCTGTGATTTAGCAATGGCATTAAACCATATGGATTATACTTCAAATAGGCAAGAACAATGTTATAATTTAGATAGTATGATAATACTTACATTCGAGGGCCGACATGAAATAAAGCTATGAAAAAAAATGTGTGAATGAAAATTTAATTTTAGAGCAAATGGTAATGAAAAATCGTCAACCAAGTCCGAGTCGGGCTCACGCACGAAGGGTTCCGTACCGTCCGTAGCAAAAAAACAACAAAAAAAAAAATCACGTTTGTTGTATGGTAATGCACTTTACCAACGCTAAAGTGCCTAAAATTTCTGTATAGTAGACGTTCAATGATCCAAAAGTCGTTTATACTATGCTACAAATTAAATCATTCATAAACCATTGACCCTCTTCTGCAAAGAAATGTTGGTCACTTTAGCATTATAAGGCCCGGCGCACATTATCGGCATCGGCAAGGAAAAGGATCCTTCGGCATCCCTTCATGCATGCCAAAGCATAGTTTCTGACAGTATTCGCTTGCATATAGGGATGCCGAAGGATCTTTTAAGGGATGCCGAAAGATCCTTTTCCTTCCCGATGCCGATAATGGGCGGCGGGCCTTAGAGTGCAACTGCACTTTTGACATCTGACTGTACGAGTGTGCACTTGCAGATTTTTTTTTTATATATACTGAATTGTTTTTAAAAACCAATACTTATACTGTTAGAAAGCCTGAAACTTAAGCTTTAATGATTCAGTCCTATTTTTAATAATTAATTTAATTGGCCGCATCAGAAACTATGTTCACTACGGTACCTCCAAATTCGAGCACAAACTACCCTTAAAAAAACAACACGCAACCGTTTAAAAGCCTGTTTGCAAAATAAATGTCATTTATCATGTATAAAATGTGCGCTGAATGTTGCGGACAATAAAACTAGGTACGAGTATATATTGCATTTTTCTGGGTTAATTTTAAATCCTGGAGTTTCGCAACAGTGAGACATTTTCTTTTTTTATCTTCTGGCCACCTTGACTTCGTTGTTGTTACGTGGTTAGTAGTCGCATTCGCAGTGCGTGGGTTCAAGATTACACACTAATATTACAACAGTTTTCATTATTCACCAAATAAATATTTTAACATCTTTATTTAAATGCGATAACACTGCATTAAAACAAAAATTGATCCTTCGTTTCACTGCAAGATTGTATCATCATCATCTTCCTGCCCTTGTCCCGTGTTATTTGGGGACGGCGCAACACGTTTTTCTTCCACTCTGCCCTGTCACTCGTCATGCTATCACTAACTTCCTTTTCTTTCATATCACTCTTCACACAAACCATCCATCTTTTCTTTGGTCTCCCTCTCCCTCTCCATCCATCCACATGTAAACTCATAACTCTTTTAGTAACATGCGTCTCATCCCTCCTCTTCACATGACCATACCAAGACAAACGATTCCCTTTCAACTTTTCAGTCACTGGCGCCACTGCAAGATTGTATTATTTCTTTTAAATTTTTGTTATGCATTTTACGGAACGTACACTGGCAATTTCTTGCTTATTAAGATAAAAGAGTCCATACAATAAAACAGAAGAAATATTACTCAGAATCAACCTTATCTGATAACCTTTCTGTATGAACTTCTCAGAATATTTTACGTTAATATGAAATAATAAATTAAGTAAAATAAAAGAACTTTCGCTACAACTTGTGAAGCAGCTCGCGTGTCGTAATAAAATGAAGTTGTTTATATTTGGTCAGGCTGGTTCGTCTAGTGGTTAGTGGCCCTGACTGCTATGCCAGAGGTCGTGGGTTCGATTCCCGCCCAGGACAAATGTTTGTGTGATGAGCACGATCATTTGTTCTGTGTCTGGGTGTAATTTATCTATAACATGTATGTATTTAGAAATATATCTAAGTATGTTTATCGCGTTGTGTGAAGGTTGTGGAATATTATTATTATTTAAACGACTGAAACCAGCTCCAAGTCAAACCGCAATTCAGTCCCAAGTCCACAGGCCGTTTCCCGATAATTCCCGAAAACGACCGAAAGAACCCGACCCGTCCGTATCTACCAGATTACAAATAAACTAGCAATTTGCCCACGACTTTGTGTGAATTTTGTTTTTTTTATTATTATTAAGATTATTTAATAAAAACTTAACAGACCTAAGCCGTTTTTTGCGGCTACTTTTTTTTTACAAAAACTAACAATAACCGTCATGTCATCATGTTTATAATTCATTTACAATGCGTACCAAATAAGAATAGGATCGATTGCCATGTTGAGACGTCACGTCATACTGACAAATCGAAAAAAATTGGGCAAAATTGTAGAACTCAGAGATGAGCAAAATTGAAGAACTGGATTCTGATTAAACATTTTTCGTTCACAGTTCGTAAATTATTAGAATTTTAAAAAAATGTTTTGCTTGACCTATTAATTCTTCGATTTGACAGTATGACGTGACGTCACAACATGGCAATCGATCCTATTCTTATTTGAAACGCATTGTAGGTTAGTATTTGTGTCAAATTTGAAGTTTCTTATGCCCAGGAATAATTGTCTTCCATACAATCTTAGCACATGATAAATCTTATGGGAGTAGTTTTGAAAAATGAATAACGACGATTTTTATTCTTACTTACCATTCTTGATTAGGAATAAGATTTTTCATACGAACAAACAACCCTTTACCTCTTTAAGAGTTGAATTTCCAAAAACTCTTCTTAGTGCTCACCCATAAAAGCAAGCTTTGTGCAAAGTTTCACGTTCCTAGTCCTAATAGTTTCGGCTTTGCGTTGATAATGTCAGCAGTTTCTCCTTGTACCTATACGTTTATTAATATATAGATGAAACTGAATATCCTTCACCATTTGAATAATAGCACTGTTCTGTGACTTTGACACACTTTTCATATTCAAATAAGTAATACTCGTACTAATGCATCTGAACAAACATCACAAAAGGAAAATCAGCCTGAACCGCGAAAGCGTTCACAATTACATATTGATAGCAAATATCTATTAATTGCTATGCTATTGCATACTGCTGTAATAGAGCGGAAAATAGTAAGAGCTCGTAATGGTTGATTGTGGTGTTCACTTTGATTATGGACCATTATTTATTACTAGCTGCTGCCAGTGGCTTCGCTCGCGTGTAAGAAGAAAATCATCCCAAGGGAATGTAACCCCGGAATAAAAAGTATTATATGTGCCATTCCAGGACATGGCCTACTCGTGTACCAAGTTTCATCGAAATCTGTTCAGTAGTTTTTGCGTGAAAGAGTAACAAACATCCATACGTACAAACTTTCGCGTTTATAGTATTAGCAGGATGGCTTAGGTAAACGTAGGAAGCATTTTTTTTTGCGATGAAAACCCCAACACAGTCTAGAGAATTTTTTATGAGGTAAAAATTTAAAATGTCGGTAGATATCATTTAGAACTGGACAATATTATTGCTATTATTACTGCCGAGATCATTTATTTTGCTCTAAGGACTTTTTTTACATAGCTTGGGTTTTTGTTCTTCTTTTTTCGGTTGGAAAATCATCTTATGACATTCCCCGCTCTTGGGCGGAGCGGGAGATAGTGTCAGACTTTTACTGACTTAAAACCCACTGCTGTTCCTTGGTTGCCTTTCGTACCAGGACCGAGTCTTCTTTTTAGAATCGAACCCTTGGCCCCAGTAGGCTTCGACCCTGCTGGGCCCCATCTTCTTGAGGCGCGCGTGGAACAGTACGCGCCGTCGGCGTCGGCGACTTGGGTTCGGTCTGGACGGTCGGACGGCGAGCTACCTATTGCTCGCCATCCGCAAGCCAGCGCCTACGGTGGCCGGAAATCGGGATCGGAATCCCGGCGGCGGTTGGGGCGTGAGGACCGTTGCCTCACGCGATACATAGCATGGGTAGGATGACAGCAGGATGAAAATATGCATCTTTTAAGATGAATGAAAAGGATAGGTAGCTACAATGTATGAATCCGACAGCTGTCACCCGCACCATCCTATAGCAATGGTAGTGTAAAGAATTTTTTATGAGGAATTGAAAATGTCAGAAGATATCATTTAGAACTGGAAAATATTTTAAGACCCCTATGAAAGGAACTACCAAGACCACAGATTTAGCTGTACTTGTCGATAAAGAAAGAAAACAGCGAAGAATTATAAAAAAAAAGTATTATTCATCTTCCATGCATTTAACTCTGAAGTAGATAATAGTTTCCAAAGACCAATTGTCTAGAAAGGCAATGTGAAAACGACCATCTCCATAATTACATTACGCTAACAAGCCGAAACGCACTGTGTGACCTCTCAATTAAGACTTACGTAAAGTTTGACGCGAGTTCGCGGGGGCATTTCCCGTCATCCAGCATTGTTCTACACCGGCACAGTTTCACACGGTCTACATATCTACTTACGTGGAAAGCTGCAAACAATATGTACTACTATAAATAAGGGTTGCCAACCGTACTCTAAAATAGAGTATTGTACTCTAAATCATGTAGATGTACTCTATAATCTATAACACTACTAGAGGATGCTAAAATACTCTTTTTTACATAGTGTTCACCATAATAGTGCCCATCACACATATATGATGCTTACTTATTATCGTAACCAAAATAAGTCAACTATTTTCATGTATTTGAAATGGCGGGAAGAGAGGAACAGGGCTTCATTGAAATTGATTTAAAATGATCTCCTGGACCTGTACCATGACGTTTAAAGTAAGATTGTTTCATTCTCATTTCCAGTGTGGGTAAGAGATGGCGCTAGACAACCTTTATAGCTCTGTTTCTTACCCACACTGAAATAAGAATGAAACAATCTTACTTTGGACGTCATGGTAACCCCACAAGTCTGTTTAAATTTAGTGTGAGATGTTTTGAGTCATCATACAATTCTTTTAAAAACAATAAAAAATTGTTATGTGCTGCAATAAGTACCTAAAAATATCTTTTTATTTTTTTAAATATGTGATACTCTTTTTTTATAAAAACAGAGTCCGTACTCTTTACCTTTGAAATGAGATATACTCTATTTCTTTTAATAAAAGTTGGCATCCCTAACTAGTATATAAGCACTTTATACATATGTATTCATAATGTTGTTGCATGAATGGACGCAGGAGAGGAATGTCCATTGTCGACACGCGTCGTGTTTAGCTTTCAATCGATTTAAATTCAATCGGTTTTTACAATACGATATTATGATTGTAAATTAAATCATGATAACATATGAGATGAACTGGCTGAGAAAAGTGGGTTACCTGTGGTCTTGAGAGGCAAAGGACAACTGAAGGAACATAGGTGTGGTTTTAGTCAGTAAAAGTCTGAAACGCCCTCCCGTTTCGCCCTAGAGTGGGAGAAGCCATTAGAAGCTTTACAAACTTAAAAAGGCTTTCAAAGCGATTCTTGCTTGTAATAAATCAGTATCAATTTCGAATCCCCATTTTTAGCAAGTCTAGTATAAACTAGTTCTACAAAATGTTTACTCGAAAAAGACATTAATAAAATTAACACAGTGTCTCTGAATTTATTATATCATACCGATAACCTTACGACCTCTACCAACGAGAATAGCTTTACTATCTTCAAAAATTAAATGCTCTTCCATCCCGAGCTTAGAATTTATTGCCACAAATAAAAATATTAAAGTACATGGAGAACCTCTTTGCTTAATGAATAAGAAAATTAAATGCACTAAGGCCCCTCGCCCACGGGGACTTTTTGTAGCGATGCTGTAGCGCGTTCGCTTCGATACAGTCGCGATGTATGTGTATGCGTAGCGCGTTGGCATATTTTCTATAGCGCTTGCAAATGCGAGTAACGTGCGTTAGTAGCGATGCTGTCGCGCGTTTCATAAGAGAGTTTGTCATGCTCACTCAAATGTCTCACTGATGGTGGCGCGTGAGTTGGATCATTCGGTTCCCTTCAAAATGGTTGAACTGAGTGGTGCTAATATTAGCGTCATGTCCGTGAACGGGCGCTGTCAGTTGAGGCTGGTCATCTCTTAGCTGCCAGTTGCTATTTTAATATCTATATTTAATTTTTATTTTTATTTACATTGTTCTGACATGATGGCGACAAGAAACATGTTACAGAGATATTTCTAATTACAAAACATTATTGAAAAGAGTGTCTATGGAGTTTCTTGCACATTCTTCTCCATAGAGATCTACGCTTTGGAATGTGCAATTAGCATAATTTATTTTTATTTTTCTGACTGACTGACTTCTTGACATTTCAAAAGTGCCTGTAAATATTATATATGTTGTATTATTTGAAATTAATGCTTTTTGATTTTGATAAGCGCGCGACGGCATATAACTAACGCCCAAAAAGTCGCCGTGGGCGAGAGGCCTAAGAAATACATACTGAGTACTTATTCTTTATCAAAACAGAGCAATGCCTCAGGGCATTAAAGAATATTGTTATCGTGGGTCTAGACGAGAGAGTTATTAAAGTAACTGAAAATATGGACCGCAGCGACAAAATTCGAAAGTTACATAAAGTGGATATTTCAACGCAAGTAGCGGTAGTATAATATCGAAACTTAAACATAAACTAATACAAAACAACAATTTATGTAAAAGGCCCGAAGACCTTAATTTTGAGCGTCGATACGTTCGACAATTTTGATCCTTTGGGGATCTAAATAACCGTAACCCAATGTCATGTATTCTGTAATGGAATGACAACCGGGATCAAAAGGTTCTAATAATGTTACGCTGTACCCGAAGCTAATATCGTTCATCTTTACTAGAATAATGAACATTAATTAAGAGAAACTGTACTTACTACCCATCAATATAAGTTTTCATAGTATTTATTAGTTTATTATTTTAGCATATAAAAGGTGTTAAAAAATTAACTTTAAGAATTTCGAGGGAACGTTGTACTCCTCATTATGAACAACTTTTACTATGGGACCAAATCTGAAATCGCGAAAACAAAATCAGCTGTTCCCTACATTTATGTTCGCCTAACTCGTCAAAATTTGGCCCCATAGTAAAAGTTGTTCATAATGAGGAGTACAATGTCCTCTCAAAATTCCTTAAGTTAATTTTTTAACACCTTATATATGTATTTTATTATTATAAATAACTTACTTTTTATTTTATTTTTTTCTGTTTGAAGTATCTGTTACTTGTTTATTGTGCAAGCCTACCACAGTGTTGTATTTTTTAACCCAAAGGTTGACTGGTAGAGAATGCCGTGCTGCATTAAGTCCGCCTATGTACCACTACTGTACATGAAGTTTAAATAAATAAATAATTTTCTTTCCAATTAGTAGACGTTTTTTCAATACAGTTAATTGAAAAAGCAATCTAGACTGCAATCGTCTTGCGACATTTTTTGCTGTTATAGAAGCTCAATGCGATTATATGAAAGACCTTCGTCTCTTCGATTGTTAAGACAGCTGTATTTATCAGATACCTACCTACATATTGTGAAGTTATTGTATTGTACGTTTTGTATCTGTAAAGAATTTAATTAAAATTTGAGGTATGATCCCGATATGCGATATGACGATATCACACTGTTATTATACAGGGTGTTTAGTGCATCGTTTGCCAAATTGAAACGTTTTTTTATTGTTTTATGAAAATAAGACCCAATTTTTTCATTCAAATACAAATTTAAAAAAATGTATAAGTTGTAGACTAATAATACACATTTAAATAAAATTGTAATTTTATATAAATGTGTATTGTATTAGCTATCTATTTTTTTTTGCATGCAAAGTTCTGGACTTAGCTATCCATGTTACAGCTATTTACATAGCTATAAAAAAAAAAACAAAAGCAATCGGAATCTTCCAACTCCCACAAAAATACTCTAGTTTATCCTCTTGCTAGGGATGTACCACATGCCATAAATATCTTTTTATAATTTTGTAAATTTTCTAGAATTTTAAATCGAGTCACATAAGACAAATATTAAAAATTAAGATTTAAAAAAATATTTTTGTTTGAATGATATCTGAAAAACCTATCAAAAATGTTATCTCACTCTTATAAGGTAAAATCTGTCTCGTATCTCTCTTTTCATGGGATTTACTAGAAAAAAAAAAAACATTTTTAACATTTATTTCATATTTTTTACAAATCCAGCTCAAATTGTTAGCCTCTGTTTTAAATGCAGGCCCGACATCTATTTCGTATTTCGACACAGCTAGCTTGTCTTATAGGTTTATTACTAAGAACAATATTTATTTATATAATTTTCGAGTAAAACATTACTGTTTTCTGCAAATGAACAAGACCATTTTTTCATTTTACGTATGAGTGTTCAGGATTGTGACCAGCGGGGTGGCAAGGAGGCGTGTGCATGTCCGCGCGACTTGCGCAAAATGCACACGATCGGGCAAACGGCCGTCAGTTACAAACTTGTGAGATACGCGATACGTGATCGTAAACAAATTTAAAATGCCGTGTTGTTCAGTGGTTTCATGCAAGAACCGAAGTGATAAGAGAAGCCTGGGTCATCATGGAATCTCTTACCATATGGAAGTACAAGTTTAATACTATATTTATCTTTAAAATCAGTAAAAACAACAAATCTTATAATATCCCTTGCTGCTACTACGTTATTTTTGTTTTCAAATATCAAGGCGACTGTATTACTCTTACAGTACATACATTGCTCTTTAACCACTACTTAATTTTAACGCTCAGTAACGGAACAAGCAATGTAAAAATAACATAACGATACTTTATCAGTGCGGTGTATTTCATAATAAAGCCGCTGTTAATTATTATTATTAAATTATTATTTTTAACATTTTATGATCTTGTTTTTGGGACCCAAAAGAAATAGCACGACAAAAAAATAAATGGAAAAATCGATAACTTTTCTATTTAGTCAATCACTAGCGTAAATGTAAAATAAATTGCTTTTGCATAGCACATCGACATTTCATGTGTGCGTAAGTTGTACGGTGCATGGAAAATACACGCTGTTTTTAGGTAGGTAAGGTTTATAATTGACTGTGTAGTATGGACTGATTTATGATTTGCGGATGTGTGCGCGACTGCGTAAATATTACTGCAAATGTAGTAGTTTCGGCGGTGGTAGGGAAACTGGAGACATCGTGTTCCGGTACAATTTTTACTACTTAACATATCTTCTCCCTTCTTAAATCTGTGATTGTGACTCAGTTTGTAATTTGACATCCCTTATATTTCATGTTTCCACACAGAACTTTTGTTCATTGTTTAACTTTAAAACAAAACGAATTTCGTATGTTTTATAGCTCTGCTTTTAATATTAAAACTCTCTGAATGTGTTTTCCAATATCTCTAGTGTTTGCTTGATGTCTAGAAGCTCTATCAATTTCGCTCACTCGCCATTTTTAAATAAAATTGCAAAAACATCTGTTTTATATGTAAAATTATTCCCTATTCTAAATTATTTTTTTTTACAAGATCAAGATCAACAAATACTGAGAAAACAAGTTATCTATTAAAATGAGAATCCTCGCAGACATGGCATCCGAACTGTGCGCTCGTTAATTTACAATTTAAATACATTCTCCGGATGTTTAATTAAATCGTTGTTTTCCATTTTATTTACAAACTATTAATCTTTTACATAAGCCACAAAGTTTTCTAATCAAAACATTGTGGAGTCATTTTAGATAAAATGAATGGGTTCAGCGCCGCAGAATCAGACCACAGACTAAAAACGCAACTGCTGTAAGCACTATTTCTCGTTCATCTCTTACTAATAAGTAATTAATAATAATATCAATGGCTTGTATTGTTTGCCTTCCGCTTATCTCGACCTTGCTATTTTTTTTAACAACGTTTGTGGGTTATTTATGATAAGTGGCGCCCGAATGGTGACATTCAAAGGCTCCATTAACGGATTAATGCTCCTGTACACAATGGGAGATGATGGCGCAATGATATTAATAATTTATGAACCTTTAAATTGTCCCTAAAATATTCACAAAATTGCAAATAAGAACACCAATTTTTATGTCTTTATATTTTACAAAATAGCAACACAAAAATGTTTCTCCTCGCAGATTTATATTTGAATAAATATTTGCTATTTTCGTGCGGATTGACAGAGTCAACAACATATGACAGCACAATATCACAACGGAGCCATTCGGATGTTAATGAACCTAGAACATTAAACATTCAGCTTCAGCGGAATATCAAATTAAGGGATAAAATCAACGTAACAAGCGAATTATATTAGCAGTAAATAATAAAACGGTACGTATAATAAGCCCGTCACCTATTACTTTCCGCTAGTGTTAGCAGCATGAGTGCACTTTCGATGCCACCGGCCTTTATAAACGAGATTGTACGAGTAACATAGCTACGTTGAAAACAAGACTGTGGCTATATTAAAGTTAATTAATATTATACCTTATATTGCAGTTATGTATTAACTTTTAACAACTACAACTTGTGATTACTGCAGGCAGATAGACAAACGTTTTTAAAGTCCTAGTATCTGTTGCCTTAACGCTTCTATGAGTTAATTTCTAAGTAATGCTGTCTGCAGTGCCGGATTAAGCCAGCGCGGGGCCTGTAGCAAATTTGTCCAAGGGGCTCCTGTGTAGATCACTATTTTTATTAAGTCTTTTTGCATAAAATACGTTATTTTCCTCATTTACCGTAAAGGTTAAAGATTTCCACAAAATTAATTTCTTTATACGATACTAATTAATGGAAAAACCTAGATGATGATGGTTTTTTGCATACTCCTTGTAATCAAATATGGTAAGGTTGATGGTGGTGGTAAGGATGGTAGAAGGTAAGAAATTCTAAAAAACCGAAGTGATCTCAAAAATGGGCCCCCAAATGTGCGGGACCCCCAAATGCGCGGGGCCTGTAGCTACTACATGGCTAATCCGCCACTGGCTGTCTGTCTACTTTAGGCGAACTAACTGATTAATTAATAAAATAAATAGATACCTACAGCTGATAGCAGATATCAGGGCAGACATTTTTTTTTGTGTTATTTTTGGGATCGCACTGTTTGTGCATTTAGCAAGTGTCAAGTTTAGAAAGTATTAAGTTTTCAGTCACTTTAAGTTACTTTGAAATCCTTTAGAACACCGATGTAAAAGATTCTAATGTTGCAGTATTTTGCAGCAAATGTATAGCGTCAGCCTTCTCGGTAAGCTTCGTTGTGGTAGTCAATACTACAATAAGTCTCAGCTCCATTTTACTGAGATCGCGCCTGTTTCAATGATTCCACACATTGTCCAGTTGCGCAGACACTTAAAATACAAAACTACATCAATTTTACTTTACCATATCCACAAGGAATCAATTTGCGAATAATTAAAACAGTCCCTAAACTTCACTCGAAGAAATCCCGCCAAAAACCCGGGCAGACACACACACATATCATAGATAACCGCAACGGAATCTGTCACGCATTGACGGATTAACTCAAAACTGGTACGGCATGATGAAAGTAAACTGCCTCCAAACTCTTTGGTAGGAAGGTTCTAATAAAATTGTAATTTATAAATTATTAGATTATGGAAAGCGATTTAGAAAGGGTTTAGGACCCCAGCGGAAATTAAAGGCGTGTGTAAACTTCATGTTTATGGATATTAGTTCGCGAGTGCGATGTATGGCGGTAAGCTGCCAGTGTTGCAAGCGTTTAATATAAGTACTCTGAATATGTTGTGTTATATTACGAGTTTATTTTATTTATAGCAAATAAATGAATGAATGTTTTGTTTTTTTTTTTAGTTATGGCAATACCGGTAATTGAATGGTGTACACTGCATTTATTTGATTACATTGCAGTGAGTCTCTGATTTATTTCTCATTTAATGTTGCCGCTCATACGATTGTGTTAATATTTTTTAAATTAACATGAAGGTTTTTTATAGGCTCTTCTCGCCGATTTGCATTTTCAATTGACCTTTCACGAAGTCTTGACATTAAATAAAGGTTAAAAGCATGTTATGATTACTGCCAAACTGAAGACTCTTATAAGCTCATCGAAATCGTATTAGCAAAGTTAAATTAGCAAAATATAAATTAAACTATAGTATACATCAAACCTATCAACCAACAATATTTTGTTTTCAAGATATTTTCCCGCCATATTTTATTTTTACGGGAGGTTTCAAGCTTCTTTATTTTTTTATGAAGTCTTCATTCAAACTAATGTTTTTGACTAAACAACTGACATCTGAGTGACACGACTCACAATAAAAGTGTTAATTTATCGATATTTTTTGTAATGTGTTGTGAACACATTCTGCGTTGATTTATTTTAGTAGGTAGTAGTTTTACTTTTTGAGGAGAGATATCATTAAATAAATTCTCCTGGTCTGGGGGTAGCGAGAGGGGGTACCAGAATTTTACTGGATAAAACACTCATAGTTTTTCCTCTATTTGTACTTTACGCTCCAAGGATACAATAAGGCCTGTTGTACACGGACGCGTAGCTTCGTAGACGCGTATTCGTCATTATGTCCCCGTCCCGTCCTTCGTCAGCTGTGACCAGCCCCTCTAGCCAAGTTACAATCGTATCGTTCGTACCGAACTCCTCGAGTAGGCCACGCCTCCGATACCTTTGTTCTGACGTCATCTCACCGCTCAGTCACGTGGTAACAACAAAGGAAGCGGAGGCGTGGCCTACTCGAGGCGTTCGGCGCGAACGAAACGATTGTAACTTGGCTAGGGGGGCAAGCGCTTCGTGTGCAAGCGTATGAAAACGAATACGCATCCGTTTGTAGGCCTAAGCCTAACTCTACCACCCCGTTCCATTCCTCGTCAGCTGTGAGCAGGCGTACACCAAGCGTATAATGACGAATAAGTGTCTATGAAGCTACGCTTCCGTGGACAGGAGACGTAACTATCGAAAATCCCCACAGCCCTATTTTAGTGGCCTCGCTAAACTGAACTCTAAGTACTTGTAAGTAAATTAGGTTGTGTTACTGCGTCACAACTCTGTTTATTTCGTTTCGCAACTAACGTTACCTAATGACATCAAATCACTTGTTCAAATAAGAGGCTCCTTTAGTAGGTAAGATAAAAACATGACACTACGTACAACTGTGTTTTACCAGCGTCTTACGTCGTTGTCTAAATATAATTTGTTGGTAATGAGCCGGCAGTAATTTTTGTTTGAGAATCTTGTTTAACTGGATGTATTTGAATACAGATGGAGCGACATCCAGAATCCAAATACAAGTCCAGAACACGAAAACATTCGGATACAGAAACTTTTTTTTTTGTATATTTGATGGGCTAAAAAGGCTTCATAACAATCCTCCTCCTTTTCCCTCTTTATAATATTATTTTAGAGAGCAGTGGTAGCAGAGTGGTAACCCGACATAAGAGTTGTAGGTCGCGGGTTCAAACCCAGACAGGCGTACATTGTGTAATTTATTTCATCACCACTGCTCTCAAAACGGTGAAGGAAAGCATCGTGAGGAAACCGGCATGTCCTAGAACGAAAAATTCGAAGACATGTGACATTCACCAACCCGCACTGGGCCCGCGTGGTGGATTACGGCCCATTCCCTCACCTAGAGAGGAGGCCTGAGTCCCAGCAGTGGGAACATTAAAAGGCTGATTATGTTAATATTAGCTTAGATTCACAAGCCAATGCCGGATTTGATGATAGAGCAAAACCTCACGAAAAGTCGTTTCAAAGTCACTGATTCAGGATCCACGTTGTGCCTAATAAGTGATTAAGGAAATGATAATTAAATTATTTTGGAAGCTAGCCAGTAATTAACATTAATAAAAACGCTATTTACGATGGCTTGTATTTTTTTGGTTTCCTAATTTTAAATTCTCATCAAGGTTGTTTATTTGATGAATCAAACAGTAATTAAATACTAATTATACGGAGATACGCGGTAATTCTGATTTTATGTGGTGATAATTAAAAGTGAAATCCTGTGGAAGAAAAAAGTTTTTATAAAGGCCCCAAATATTGTGTGTGCTTATTTGTTACTCCTACACAGTCAAACCGCTGAACGGATTTGGATGAGATTTGGTACACGGATAGGTCCTGGAAAAAATAGGACATAAGATAATCCCATGAAATAATTTTCTACTTTCTCGTGGGTTGAGCCACCAGCTGACAATTATAGCAAATGTATTATTATGCGTTTTTTCACTCATACTGAAAATAACAGCGGTCAACTAGATAATGAATTCATAAAAAAAAAATATTTTTATATTACTTAAAACTCACATGTGCATAATAATGCACATTCACTCTTGTTAACAGTGTATTGAACACAAATCTGATTTATATTTCATGTTTGCACTTGTGCATTGTGGCCAGGCTAATGAGGTTAACCCACCCCGGCTGCAACGACAAACTTTGCCCACTAGTATTAATAGAAAGAGAACTAAAAATATATAGAAATGTAACTAATGCCGTAACATCAAACGTTAATGACCTAGAGGTTGAGTAAATATCTAATTGTAGTCCCAATACAAGTTAAACATTGTTTATGGTCCACAAGTATGCATATTCATGTAAAGTCAAGAGCAACATTAACATGTCCCACATGTTTACAAAGACGACATAAAATGTTGCCACTGGTGAAATATTGATCGATTGAGATTGAAGGAGGCACACGCTTACTTACCTGTGCTTTAGCAAATAACGTTCGAAACTCTTTGCTTGCGATAGATGTGGCGGGAATTTTAGGACCAATAAAATATTTGCTGATGGCAACTTATGAAACGACAAGATTTGATTTTGGAACGTGATAATAGCGTTGTCATTTTTATTACCAAAGGAGTATTTGGCGGGATTTTATGGCGTGAATTTTAGTATTAGTTTTAATAGTTTGCAAATTGATTCCTATTGAAGATTGTGATTTAAAATTGGTGTAGTTTTGTATCTTGTATCACTTTTTCCAAGATCATTAAATGTGTAACAAGTCCAATACAGACGTTTTGGCATCTAGCCTCTGATGAAAGGGGAAGGGACAAATTTTGGTCACACGCTGTTTGTGAACACTGTTGAAACTGACTGGCGATGTTGAATTACCCCCTTGGGACTTGGTAAGATACTGCAAAGAGTCGGCCCCTTCAACTGTGGGAACCAAATACACATATATAACATTTTCAAAAGGTGCTGCACACTAAGATGATGGTAGCCTTAGGAAAAGTGTTGTTTCATTCATAGAAGTAATAATTCCAACAATAGTACAAGTGTTTACTATACGAATTCAATTTCAATGCTCATTGTAATCTACCGTAATAACCGCACACAATGCAACATTCACGTAAAGCCCACACAAATATTAAGGTCCTTGCTCCCATTTAGTGCCATAAAATAATGACTTTCTGAAGCCTACACGGCTGGGTTAATAGATTTAAAAAAAAAATTATTTATTATAGATTCATATATTATATTATAACATTATCAACATAAAAAAAAATTATATGACTAATAGGTACCTACTACTTGTAGCGACAGCGTATTGCCAAAAAAATAAAATAACGACATGATATTTTTTCGCGTTTCAAACGGTTTTGATCTTTAGAAGTACGTTAACACAAAAAAAAAGTGATCTTTAGAGTGTATATAGTATATGTAAATCAATAAATATTTTGCAAAGAAAATAGTTTTAAAAATCAACGGGGCTCTATGCGGGCGCAAGCGGCACGGCCGCGGCAGTGCGAGTATGTGTGCTATTTAACTGCGGCCAGATATTCAAGGGGTTATACGCCTTAAATAGTCACCATTAAATGTTGCCAGCATCCCATAATCCAAGTACGGCTAGCTAATCAAATAATCACTTATGCAACAGCCCAGAGACGTGTGAAAGTGAAAGCAAGATAAACCGTCACTATTTTAATCGTCGTAGCAACTCGAATTAGAAGTTACAAACTCGCTTCCTAAACACGAATTGTGTACGATTGGAATCCAAGCCGTCATCCATCGGGTAGTGTGAAAGCTAAACCCGGGGCTCCGGGACGAAGGCAAAGAACAGGAGTGGGTTTTTAGTCAGTAAAAGTCTGACACTATCTCCCGCTCCGCCCAAGTGCGAGATTTGTCATTAGATTTTTTTTTTAATGGTGGGCTCGCGTTTGACCACCATCTCCCCTGATGGTAAGCGATGATGAGGTCGACGATGGAGCACGCTTGCCTAGAAGTAACCTATTCACTCTTGACTTAAAAACCCCCAAGTTGTAGCTATCAGGAAACACAGACTCCGGCAAGGAATTCCACTCCTTGGCTGTACGCACAATAAATTTGTTCTCAAGCCGCTTTTTGCTTATGGGTGGGATGTCCACCAGATGATTTTCCCACCTAAAAAAAAAGCCATTTAAGCCTTTTCAATCTCATTTGGGCATGCATTAAGCTCCCGTAGACAGGCGCGACGCGATTGTGCGACAATTATACAAACAAAGCAATTGAACCTTTTTTAATGCCATTTGGGGTGAATTAAGTGACTGTAAGTAAGTACTACTCTTCGGGTTTCAACCCTTACAATTAGATATGTACCGTCTGCCGCATACCGATTGAGCCACGGGTCCGTTTTTATTACATCTAGCCTATACTACCCCACGACTGAACAAAAGCCTCCCTCCATTCCTTCCATTGTCCCGGCTCTGAGCCACTTCTTGCCAATTCCTAAGGAAGACATCTAAATCGTCCCACCATCTTCTTGGGCTGCTGCGACCCTATCGCGCGATTTCAGGGCACTAAATTAACATTAAATTAGAGCCACGAAAATTAATATGTTGAAAAAGTTAGTAGTATAGGCTAGATGCCTCTGATTGAAGTAAAATCACATTCTTGGTTCTAAAACTGAACAATCATATTATATTTAATCTGATTGTTGCAGAGAAGACAGGTGTAGATAAAATTGGAGACACGAAAATGTTATTTTAATATGTTGAAAAAGTTAGTAGCATAGGCTAGATGCCTCTGATTAAAGTAAAATCACCATTCTTGGTTCTAAAACTGAACAATCATATTATATTTAATCTGATTGTTGCAGAGAAGACAGGTGTAGATAAAATTGGAGACACGAAAATGTTATTTTAATATGTTGAAAAAGTTAGTAGTATAGGCTAGATGCCTCTGATTGAAGTAAAATCACCATTCTTGGTTCTAAAACTGAACAATCATATTATATTTAATCTGATTGTTGCAGAGAAGACAGGTGTAGATAAAATTGGAGACACGAAAATGTTATTTTAATATGTTGAAAAAGTTAGTAGCATAGGCTAGATGCCTCTGATTAAAGTAAAATCACCATTCTTAGTTCCAAGACTGAACAATCATATTATATTTAATCTGATTGTTACAAAGAAGACAGGTGTAGCTACTCTCGTCCATCCAATCAATCAACCGACGCACGCTGCGATGCATGATTGATCGCCACTGCAGCACACAGCCACCCAAAAAGGAAGAACTATGTTCATCACGTAGGCAGACAAGCAGGCTAACTACGAATACAAATGCATTAGACACGTATTGTACGGACTTAACCATTTAAATTAAATCGTCTCAACTCTAAATGAGAAATTTCAACTTTGAAAGATAATGGATGTGTTTTTTTTCTTTTGCATACGTACGGTTTGCGCATTTAGCCAGTGTCTAGTTTAGAAAGTATTTCGTTTTTGATACAGATGAAAATAATAAAAAAATGTTGGCCCACACTAAGTGGATAGAGTTAGCCTTATTAGCAAGTTACGCTGACGTAGTCTATGCTACAATAAAATTCTTAGCTCAAATTTTGTCGAGATCGCGCTTGTTTCCTTATGATACAAAACTACATTAATTATTATGCATCACTATATCTATAGAAATCAATTTGCGAATAAATAAAACAGCTTTAACTTCATTTGAAAAACACACTCACTGAAACATTTAAATCAAATCCTTTTTAATTCACATAATTATGTACATGGGCACTTAATAAAACTCTATGGGTAACTTAGAAAATCATTGAAAGAGGAACTCTTTGTTTGTTTTTAATATCAAAACTATGTTTCTATATTGACTGTGATACAAAAGCGTTAGTATTATATTAACTAGCAAGCGCCAGCACTTCTGTTGCCATCAGGGAGTGTCAGACTTTTATTGACTAAAACACAGTGTTCCTTCAGTTGCCCTTAGTGAGGGCCGCAGTAATTCTTTCGAACATTCGGTTACTGCGGCCTTCCCATCCGATTATATTTTATATGTCTTCAAGGCCGGAGTGAATAGGGTCAGTGCGCTTCATCATCAACGTTTGCATTACTGCTTACCATTACGTGGGATCGCGGTCAAGCACTAGTTTATAACAATTAAAAAAAAACATTCCCGCTATCCGAAAAAAAAAATCTATTGACATAACGGACAAATATAGGTACATGCACGATGTTCTATAGTCGTCAACAATCGGCCACCTACTGAGCTAGCAACCATAATACCAATAAGGATGTAAGTGAAAGCCACATACATCGTTCAATTTATTTTGACAACGCATAAATCTAGTCTAATCATTCATAATAAGATGGACAATCGTTCAGATTACATTACGTAATGACGACATGTGTTCGTTTATGATATTGATTGGATAGATGAAAGTTTTCACGGTGATTCCGATCTCTCTTCCATGCTAATCGGATATTAAGTTTTAGCTACTTATGCTACTTGCTACGTTATACTAGTTGATTGAATGAAAGTTAATAGTGTGGGAAACTTTGGAAATTCCTTCTTTTCTCCTTTTCTTCCTGTAGCCCTTAATTTCTTTAGTAAAATTCACATTTATATGAATACGTTGTTTAAAGGGAATGTCTGATCTTATGTCATGAATCTTACTATATTGTGTGTGTTTATAACATGCTGGCTGGCTAGAACATAGCTGTGGTTTGATTTAATTTTCGAACACGAATTTAGAAGAGATTCTTATAAGACAGTTAGTCTTTGGTTGACAGACAGTTTTTATGTAATAGTGCAGCCACCAAAAGAAGTTGAGTAAGTATGCAAAATATGAGAACCGCATTCTGTGCATAATTTTGAACTCAGAAAAACATACAGATTGTGATTCTGGATGTTGCCAAGAGGTTTATTAGTAACTTTTTTATTGTACAGATGTCAATTTTTTTTTAATCCCAGCGTGTTTAGCTTATTACCATTATAAAAAGTTTGATTCTAAATAGGCTTATAATACCTTCTTCATTGTCGATGTTTCTCTTTTCTATACTGGACGCTTGTATTGCTTTATCTTGTCACCTTACTGGTGTAATCTTATGCAATTTTGACATGCTATGCTAAATGTAGTTTCGAGTTTAGCGCTTTTCCACACTGCGTGATTTCACTGTATATGAGTTAATTAGAATGCAAACAGTCTCAGTGAACAGTCGTCACGTAAACACTATTTATAAGTATTATATGGAACAGGAAAATGTTTTACAAACAATATCATATGACTATTGTTTGTGTTTTTTCAATTTACACAGTCTTACGTTTCGTTTGTTTTCGAAGTTTTTAACATAACAACGTATCAGTCAAATTGCATGGCTTAAGTGGATGTTTTTAAATAAAATTAAAATTCCCAATCTCGCAAATCCTGTGGGATCCGCAGTGTTGCCGACTTCAATCCGTCGGCTTGTAGGCTCGCGATTTTGATGTATTATTGGAATCCCTAGGTCAAAATTACACGTATGCGCGTTTCATCCATTTGACCGCTATATCCGACATCTATAAGGAAAAAAAGCTTATAAAATACCGACACATACGTCGATGACATAATTCCTGATGCATCATGCAATACATAATAAATTATAATATAATAACACGACAAGCAATAAAATCAACAGTCTCAATTTTAATAAGCAGTTTGAAGTCTTTACACTTGTGAGAACTTCAAGAGAAACCGCCAAGCGGCCATTACGATATTGTTAGATTATATCGGCCATTGACGCATATTAGTAAAACATGTATCTTGTAATCGAAATATAGGTTACTGATAACACCAGATATGTAATCTCAAATAGGCTGAATTATTATCATAGAAAGTTCATGACGGCTATGGTGTTATTTATAACAGCACAAGTGCTTTTTAGGGTTCCGCACCCAATCACCCAATCTGATATAGTGATAGTTAGACAATATTGAAATTTTCGCAGATGATGTATTTCTGCTGCTATACCAAAAAATACTATAAATAAATATTTAAGAGTACAAACCATAAGAGTACATACGTGACTTTTTATTACTCATTTTTTGCTACGGACGGTACGGAACCCTTCGTGTGCGAGTCCCACTCACACTTGGCCGGTTTTTACAAATTCTACTTTGTAAATTTACATTGAAGTACAGTCAAAATTATTATTCATACGTATAAATTAATATTTGTTTACTGTTTTCATTAATTATAATTATTCCACCTTCCAACAGTGTAACGACCTATAAATTATATTAAAGGTTCAGTTATTAGAAGTCGGAATTGCGTGACTTAACTCTATTACCACTTTGCTGAAACAAAATATTTTTTTCTTGTACAATGAATAATATTAAATAAATAATCATATTTGCCCTTGTGAACTCAATAACCGCAGCCTCTTGGCATTGGAAATCTTGTAAATATTTCTTTTAATCAATAAATTTTGAGAATTTTTACTTATTGGTAAACAAATTATACCCTGATGTCGTTTTTGTTGTAATAATATATTTATTTATTTATATATTCTTTAGTATGCACAAAGATATTAAATTATACAATTTGAGCCTTAAATTAAACAAAAAAACATACAGTATATACCCCTATTTTTTAATTAGTAAATAAAATTAGGGCTCCCGTACTACTCTCCGTACCCGTTACTGATCATATTTTTGTAGTCAAAAGTAAAAAAAAAAGATATCCCAAAATTGTCCACGAAAATTTGTCATGTTTGGTAAAACAACATAACAGAATCAATCATTCATAACAATTGCTACTAGAAAATACTACGCGCAGTGTTTTTCCATTTTGATTGTCATTTATTCATTCATAATCAATGGCCTGTACAATATTTCCATAAATTGAGGGACATTTTGGGATATAAACAACTTTGCTGTTTATGAATATTATTTATTGAGACTTTACATAAATAATAACAAGACCTTTTCTAATAAGCCCTATAAGTATTTGTGCTAATAAAAAATTAGTGGTGTATAATATAAATAAAATAACTAGTGCCCTGATTCCGCACGGCTGCAAAATTTATACACTAGCTACTGCTAGCGGCTTCGCTCGCTTGATAGTAGAAAAATATCCCAAGGAAACATACTCCTGGGATAAAAAGTATTCTGGTCTGCCCATGTACCAAGTTTCATCGAAATCTGTTCAGCCGTTCGTGCGTGAAGGAGTAACAAACATCCACACACACTCACAAACTCGCCCTTATAATATTAGTGCCCGTCTTTGACCGGACCTTCTTTATTTATTGCTCTTTCTATTCGTAAAAATTGCATCAAAATCCGTTGCGTAGTTTAGGAGGATATAGCGGATGAACAACACGCGGATAGATAAGTTTTTATACTACCTATGTAAGTAGAGCAGAATACGTAATGTTACGGTCGTTAGTTACATCTCACCTTCGCACTTAAACATTTCATATTTCACTTTAGCATTTTAATATACCTTTATATGATTAAATTGCTGTACAAAGTGTACAAGATGCTGTTACGTGACCAACTAGTGATTTGGCTACTTTTATAATTATAGCCGTTTTTTTTGCGTAATTTTGGATAGCCTACTGATCTATCACCTGTCCCAGACACATTTTGCTTTGACTGTGGCTGGCCAAAGCAGAATGTGTCTAGTACGCCACAGTCACGACAACATGACAGACTTAAACGCAAGAAAGTATTGTTTTTCTTATTTATGTTGTTAAAGGATGAAACCGCCTAGTTGCCCGTTGGCGTGAAGAGCACGCTTTTGCTTTTTTGACGTGCCGGTCAAAACGACAAATCTTATTATGGTGGGTACTAATTTTAATAGCAACGTAAATACAGAGGAACAAATAAACGGTGTAAAAGTGAAGAAGTATAAGTAATAGTAATTTGACAAAGGGAATACGACAAAACATAGTAAAATAAATTGAAAGAACTAGCTTTCAACAGCGAATTCAGCCGTGAGTCGCATGTAAGAAGAAAGCATACACCTGAGACAAAAAGTACCCTATGTCGGTTCCATGGTCTACCCAAGCCAAAATCCAAATCCGCTCCGCTGATTGAGCGCGAACAAACGATTTGACAGTTTAAATTTTAAAAAATACAGTTTTTTTTTTTAAATTTGGAAAATGCCGATGAAAAGTTCCACCACTGGGAGGATCCAGAATCATTTACTGGATCCGTGGTATTCGTTTGTGCGTTAATGTCAAAGACACCGAGTATATTACACTTCTGGACACATCTATTGGCCCACCTTGAATTTTCAGTTTCGTTTGGTCCTAGCTAAAATTTTATATTAGGTCGAGCAAAAAGTTTTTATGCAGTTTTGAACCTGGCACATTCACAATTTCATTGAATAGTCTTTTTTTGAATTTCGAACACAGAATTTAAAGAAACAAAAGACAATTTGGAGCCTGTTTGTTGATATCAAACAATCGAATACTAAGAAAACTTGGTTTTATTGGTTTACTTGGATTTAATTCTTGAAAAAGTGATTGATATCTTTGGTTTTGCAACAAACATTACTTATTCTTAACATTAAGGTGAGGTTCTATCAATAATCTATGGATACTTCACCTGAAGTCGCCGCCCAAGTTGTGGCACTTATTCAGGCCGGACACAGCCAAAGAAACGTGAGTGCTCAACTTAATTTAAGTCGATCTGCGGTCCGAAATGTTTATCGAAGGTACCTAGAGACTGGCGGCTTTGTTCGTCGCCAAGGAAGGCCACGATCTCGGGTCACAACTGAAAGGCAGGATCGATTCATCATGACGACCAGCTTGAGAAATCGTCACCTTACCTCCATTGAGATACAAAACCAACTTCGCGACTTCCACCGAACAGCGCGCCTTCATTTCGCACGCAGTCATTTAAATTGGACACAGCAAGATTAGAGCCGTGTACTCTTTTCTGATGAGTCTAAAATTGTGTTACATGGCAAAGATGGAAGGAAGAAGGTCTACCGACGTAAGGGAGAGCGTTTCGCACAATGCTGCTTTGAAGAGAGGGTTGCTTATGGCGGTGGCTCATGGACTGTCTGGGGCGGTACATCCGCGAGCGGCAAAACTCAACTTGAGGTTGTTACAGGACCACGGCTGCCAACATTAAATGCTGAAAGGTACATTCGTGAGTGCTTAGAACCTCACGTGATACCATACGCGAACTATGTGGGCCCAAATTTCCTTTTTATGCATGATAATGCAAGAGCCCATGCGGCCGGCATCGTCAGGGAATATCTTCGGGATGTGAACATCACAGTTATGGACTGGCCAGCCAGAAGCCCAGACATGAACCCCATTGAGCACATGTGGGACGAGCTAAAAAGACGTGTTAGGGCTCGTCAGCCAGTTGCCCAGACGATGCAGGAGTTGAAAACTGCCATAGAAGAGGAATGAGAGATGATCCCTCAAAATTTCATAGAGCGGTTGATAAACTCTATGCCTAATCGTATGAGAGCTGTGGTAGATGCCCATGGAGGCAACACGCGTTATTAAATTAAACCTTTATTTGATAAAACATGTTTTTTATTCAAAAATCAATTGCCTTTAACAAGGCGCATATCCGACTTGTTAGGCGTAGCTCCATGTCGTATGGTATTCTGAATTCAAATTTAAAACAATACGATCGAAAAAGATGGTAAAATGTATCAGGTTTAAAACTGCATCAACAGTTTTTGTTCAATCTAGCAATCATATTTCGGTAGGGGCCATCGAAACCTAAACTCTAAGGTGGGCCAATAGATGTGTCCAGAAGTGTATTATATCACCGAAAATTTGAAACGCCGTGAGATTGTAAAATATCGCGAGAAATTGTAAACTACCTTTCTAAATAAGACACGGTTACGTTCAAAGCTAATAAATTAGGATGTAATTTAACGTATACAAAGCGTTTTTTTTCATAACATATCGAGAAATTATAAACTAATAAAGATTTATTACAATAATACGGAATCTGAAATTTTCCGGTGACATAAGTACACACACCAATCTTCATTGTTCCAATCAGCCAGAACTTATTAAAGATTTCAAAGAAGATAGTTTCTACACAAAACTTTCGTTTACGTACACTTCTATAGTGTCGGACAGTGTCGGTTCAGACACAAAGTTAGAAGGTACAAAATGTTACGTGACGCCAAGCTGTAAATCCGCCACACAATCGTGAATAGTGAAACTTGTGCACTTACATAGTTTAGCTTGATTTCATGACACGCCAATGAAAGGTCCCTGAGAACTTCACAAGTGATAAAACAGCTGTGTAAGTTTTAGAGGCAGTTTCTCTCAACCTCGAATTAACGTAAAGAGTGTTGCAACTTTTTACAAGAAATTTGTATTTATACAACAACACAATGAAAGAAAAACAAAATCGCAATCTGAAACACAAATTATTTTAGGTATTTCAAGCATACAACTTTTTGCCAGAGCTACGGAATAGGGTATTGCACACATTTTTGAAAAGTATCTCAATTGGATTGTATAGTAATAATAAATCACAAAAAAAAAACATAATTTTACAAACATATTTACTCTGTGATCGTGAGTTCATGACGTCAGTTGGCTGTGTAAGCCAATGTGCATAGCCAATTCATTCAGTATGGCCGATCAGTTGACAGTTGACAGCTGTCACTTTAGTTTACACAGCCGAATGACGTAATAATATGGTGGCTACTATTTCATGGTGATAAAGAACAGATAAAAAGACTGAAAACTTTGAATTGAATTTTAAAATTTATTTTGTTATATTGTAAACTAACACTGACTAATTTTTGCCTCAGCTATCTTAATAATATTTTTTTTTCATAGAGAGTAAAATACCCTATTGTTCCAAAGAGTTATCGGCCCTGGAACGCAAAGGGATGCTGACGCTAAACCCAGAGCAAAATAAATTATACGATGATTTTTGATCTAAAACGACATGCAACTTCAAAATTTCTTAAATTTTTTCCGCAGTTTGCAAGTCAGTGTCTAACCTTATTGAATGGCTATTTCTTGAAAGTCATTGAATAGGGTTAGCTAAACTGATAGAGTTATATTGATGATTTTAATGATTATAATTAAGTAAATAAATACGTATTACGGCCGCCAATTATATTTTGATCAACATAATATTTTTTTTATTTAAGAAAATTTTAATTTCACGGGCTACCCTGGGACATCCACGTTAAAAGGCGCAATAGTGACAACTTCAACAGAACGTTTTCAAGCTTTAAGACCATGAGATTCATAACATAACATACCAAAGCTAAGTAGAACGTTACCTTCAGCATTACCGTCCAAGATAACGATTAAAATACTTATGTTAATGTCGGTAACGTTATACGTAATACTAATTAACATAATATTATCACTACACACATAATTGCTGTTATAAGATCGTTATCGCTACACTTTCACTTAAAATTCTTGTAGTTGAACAACATTCGTTTAGGAACACCATCGCGCAGTGGAAATGTTCTACAATGTTCACTTCTGGCTCTGACGAATGATAATATCCTGAGGAAATCTAGGTTGTACTTAATAATCTGGTGGAATTCCCAAATTGTAGTTGGTAATACGATTATTAAATAAGATTTAGGAATTCCATTCGTTAATGCTCTTGCCCGCTTTTGGCCATACTGTGAATAGAATTTATGCTTTAATGAGAATGTAAATCTGTCTTCGCTCCACCTATCTGATTCCTGAACTCGACACGTGCGTCAGGCATAAATAAATAAAGAAAGTTAACGACACTAATTAGAGTTGTCCGAACATATCGCACTATTACTGTTTCCGCTAGCCCAGCGTCGCGTGAGAACATGCGACCATCGGCCTTGAGTCCTTCGCTGCCTTTGCCTAGCCTGACTACTTCAAATCAACTTTTATTACTATACTATCGCTTCGGACCAGTTTCTGCTCCATACTCACTATATAGGGATCTACTCGCTTCATGTTTATTTATAACCCTCTCGCTAGACAGTTGCCAACTGATGGAAAGACGAAATGTATGCGGAAGGACCAACTCTTTTATTTAAAGGAGGCATTGACTTCTCAGAATGGATTAATCGTATGGAACTGGCAAAACCACAATTTTACGCTAATTATTTATATGAATCGTAATGAGGAGAGATAGTATCTAATATGGCCGTGTAGTACAGCAGCTGTTGGTACATATAATTTTATTTTTAAAACGTAAATTTAATTCAGAAATCGCTTCTAGGTTATCGGCGAATGTTTTCTGTGGATTCTTCAAAGAAAACGTCAGTGGGAGACAATTTATCGACGTGCCCGTCATGACACGTGCGAGATAAAACGCAATTGTTCTGGATTCATGACATTTGGAACTGTTCTCATTCTCGCAACATGTTGCACAACGCGACGTCCCAATTACCGACGATTGCACGAACAGTCTCGCACGACACCTATGTCATACGCAACTGCTGTGATTGTGAACAATCACTTCCGCCCAATTTATCGGCCACTTCCGACTAATTATATGTAGGTGATACTGCAGTTTTGGTTTTCTGTGTTTTTATTCACGCATTTCTCTTATCCCACATACAATGGACAAGCGTTTACAAACCAAATCCGATGAAGCTGTAGAGATTTATACTGATGAATCTATATTCTTAGTGCCCCGGCATCGTTCGTATGCATTCGGATGTCGGTCGGCTCTAATCGGCTAACGCTGCTGGGCGTCAGCCAAGCCATTCCCGCCGTTTCGACGGATTTAAATTTGGAACACAATTTTTTCTGTGGTCGTAGTAGTTTGACGAGGTGAACAATCTCTTTCCGTTTAGAAATATACAAATCACATGTGTTATGGACATTAGCTTTACATGGTTGTAGGAAAGAGATGTCCTAATTTCTGTACATAGTTATAATAAGTATGTGCTGCGTGCTGCACCTTACTCTGTGACACGAATACCTCGAATTCGTATCCTGCTTGTCGCAGTTTGTGATTCCATGTGCGTAAATGTAACGGTTATAGGTACGAAAACGCGTGTTTAGACAACAGCTCACGAGTTATAAACTTTCGACGTTCAGTGTTTGTTGCATTTCTTTATTGACCTGTTTCTATTGGTTTAATATAGCTTTAAGGATAATTGGACTCTTCAAATCTTTTACTGGATTTTCCTGTTACATTAATATTTGTAAATAGCTCTGATTGAGGAAAATAGAAATATCCTTAGCTCTTGTTTGATTTACCATTCGTACCTAATTGTTTTGTTATGCGATTTTTCCGATGTAAGTAAGTACCTATCTACTATTGAAAAGTTGTAGAGAGCTGCGTGGTTTGTAAGGTTTCACAAAAATCGCTTAGTAGTTAAAAGTTATGATCCAAAAATAACTTTGATTCCTTTGCTAATAAGAATCACTAGAAAACCACATGTTCAGCCTCGATGACACAAACCAAAGGATAATAAACAAGTGTGATGAATCTCAATTACACTGAATATGACTGGACACTGTGTCGATTTGACAAATACAAATACACATTATGTTCTAAAAGGTAAGCCTATCTATGAGCACGTTATACAGCATCGTGCATGGTCCCTGTTCAACGAGGAACAAATTGGCAATTTGACAAAAATGCAACGAACCGACTCGTACAATGTACACACACATACATGTACAGCTAGTAGCCTAGTAAATCAGAGCACACGCTGCGCTCGATGATTGAATAACATAAAACTGGACTGGTTCATTGGACTCTTTCTATCCAAGGTCTTCAGATTTGTCATAACATCAATCGATTCATCACTATTTATGCAACTGACACAACATTCAATGATCAACTTTCCGTTTCTCATCTCTTGACATAAACTGCTGAAACTGCGAAGGCGTTTGAAGCAAACGCATAAACTGTACAAATAAAATTTAGCAAGAATCTTGTAGAAGTGGGCAGATACAAGCGGTATTTGCTTGTGGCCTTCTGTTGATGCTCAGTATGGACGAAGTTAAACGTTTATAATGTTATTGGAGTGCCTCGTAATACATTCCACCTCATTAACAACACACACGTTTTTGTGCAAATCATGTCAAACATTTAACATAGATGTTTGCATCAAACAACACATCGTCAACATAACAAGTTTCACAAGTGTCTTCATGGAGCAGAGCAGCTGATGTCACTGTATACTTGAATCACAAAATAATCGCGGTACGTACACAAATAACACCGGCTAACCTGCGCACGTATACCTAGCTAACCTCGCGCTCGCACCGCGTCCGCTGCGTCTGTGACGCGACAAGAAACGTCAAACAGCGCACAAATAATTACTGTTTGCTTTGCTCCTGCCCCTGGTTTTAGCGCACGCTTGGCTGCTCTTTACCCTCTTGAAGTTTTATTATGTTTACCAAGGAAATTCAACAGCGTGATAAATAAAAACAACCACAATCTACAGGACATCGGCTTTGACTCACCTGTGCTCTATTGATGACATCGTGTGGTCCTCGCCAAGTGGTAGCTGCTGGAGATTTTCTTTTGGCTAATTCAAGTGTGGCTTCACTTGGACAGCGTTCAAACATAAGCACACGTTCTGCTACTGAACCACGCGTGAGGAACGGGCGCACCGGCGTCACTCCTCCCGCTGCGGAGGCGGGCTCACCGGCGCCGGCGCTGGACGCGCGCCGAGCTCGCGCCTCGAACTTAGAGCGCGCCTCCGTGACATGTGAGCCCAGAGATGCCCGGCGCTCGCCGCTGGCACCGGCGGCTGGCTTCCTCGCTCCTGTCTCCAGCCTGTCCTGGTATCTACTCTTGGCGTAGTCAACTAGTGACAGCGGTGGAACCACGTCCGGCCGCTCCGCAGTGCGCTCGGCCACCACGCCACCAGTGCGCAGCGCCCGCAGCAGGCGTTCTTCCTCGCGGGCGACCTCGAGCCGCATAGCAGCGGGGTCGGGCCGCCTCGCGCCTGCGCCTGCGCCTGCCGTACCATTCCGCTCCGGCACCAGGTCCGGAGGGAGCATCACCTCTATGGTCTCTCCTTCGGGCTCGAAACTTTCGCGGCGGGTGTCGGGTCTCTGTTCTCTTCGGACGTCTGGTCTTTGTTCCCTAGCCGCGTCCGGGCGATGAACCTGTCTAATATCGGGTCTCTGTTTTATTTCGGGTTTAGGTTCTGGCCTAGGTTTAGTCCTCAGACTCTCTGCCAATTTAAGGCCAGGCGTGGGCCTGCACGATAATATTTCCGTGGGCGCGAGGCCACGCGCCTTCCAAGTCTGATATATGGCTTCGGCATGGTCCGAAATTTGTTTAGCGATAGCGGCTATGTCCTCCTCGCCCGTGTCTATCTCGCGGCGGGCTGTGGCCGCCATGACCGAGCCGCTCACAGCCTGCGAGCTAGGCAGAGGTGTTGGTACGCACCGCACCGACAGCTCTAGGGCCGCTCCGTTAGCCCCATCTACACTCACAGCTCACAGAAACACCACAGGATGTGCACTTATTAAACGAAATCACTGAAAAGAACAGCACTGCGGCAAGTCGCGGTGCAGCACTGGGAACAGCTGTAAGAGCGCGCGTCCAACAATAAACAAAGGCGAGTATCGCGTGCGTGGGGGGTGCGCGGCGGCACACGACGAGCCGGCAGAGACACGGCGCGCGGACTGCGGCGCGGCGCCGGCCCGCGCCCGCCGCCGCCGCCCGCCTCCCCGCCTCCTGGTTCCCGTTCCCGTCCCACGGCCTCCTTGGTCATTCACTGACACTAATTACGTATGCCGTTTTCAGCTTATCGTACAGCTTTCCTGAAACCGGAAGTAAGTAGATCTACTCATCCAAGGACATCTTTGATTTTCATCGTTCTCAGAACTACTTGATCACCAAAGATACCGTACATACAATCAAATCACAAATATTTTTTTATTATCGTGATGATAGATTTAGCATAGAGCCTGTTACAAATTCCGGCCTTGCTCAGTTGTATTGGGCGGAATCAGGCGGAATGCATTTGGGCGTTTAGCTGCAGGGCGATGACAAGGACAATACCACAGTCTACTAAGATTATAAAATTCCAGACAGGACTGTATCAATATGAAAACTGAGATGGTCTCACTAATTTTTTGACTTACATAACACTTGAAATTATAAAGAAAGGTTAAATTACGAATTTTAGGGAACCCTAATAGAGCATGGTGGCAGAAAAAAGCTTTTATAGCTTTAAGCTTTTTATACAGACAGTAAACAAGTGCGAAGTCTATTTTGGTTAAATCTATGGACGATCTATTTAATCATTTATTTTTTAGCACAGTATCGTATCGGGCGGTATGCGTCACTATTCCAGTGATGTCTTATCTGTGACGAGCGAGTCTGTGGAGTCGTCGGGCGATGCGTCGCGCACGCGCGTCGCTACAAATAGCATGCGCCTTGTATATTTATTTACACACTCCCTATTTTTTTTTTTATAATTCTACGAACGAAGCAACGACACTGCACCCAGCCTGCTTTAGAACAACTGGGGAGATATATATATGTATCTGCGGATGTCGGATGGATTGGATATTCAACGCGAAACTCATTTTATTAGTTTCAAATATAAACAATGAAATCATTATTATTGTTTCAGAAAATGCGAACGACTGGAACTATTTACAAATGGAAATAGAATTGGTTGATAGCTTCATCGAGGCTGTAAACGCTTTCGCTGGCGATGCTTTCACTAATGTAATAAGTATCAATAAATAGTAGATACAATTTACATATTATCATATTTTAGAAGGTTATGGCTACTGAATAATGTATATTATAAATGTAAGACCAGCTTCTGCCAGCGGCTTCAACCGCGTGCAAGTCGAAACTAGCTATCCCAGGTGAGCATATTTCCAATTGAGCATATTCCCGGTGTAAAAAGTAATTATGTATTATTATTCTAAGGTTTGGATTAAATATGGGTACAGTCTACCCATATTTCATTCAAATCCATTGAGCCGTTTGAGCGTGAAGAATTAGAAACATATATACAAATTTTCGCCTTTATAATATTAGTCTGATAAAAATAAATATTGTGTGGGTATTAAAATGAACATGGACAAAATCAAAGTCAAGGTAAATAACCATGTAACTTCGAGTGTAGAGTCTCCGATCTTGATCGGAGTGGGTCCGATTAAAATCGGAGACTCTACTCTCAAAGTTGTATACGATTACGTTTACCTGGGACAGACAATCCAGTTGGGTAGGTCAAACTTTGGGAAAGAGGTCAATCGTCGAATCCGACTCGGCTGGGCAGCGTTCGGGAAGCTGTGCTGTATCTTCTCGTCTCAAGACCATATTTTTATATTTCTATGCTCAAGACGAAAGTCTATGACCAGTGCGTGGTGCCAGTGATGACATATGGCACTGAAACATGGTCGCTTACTATGGCCCTCATCAGAAAGCTTATAGTCACCCAAAGGGCAATGGGAAAGGCTATGCTAGGAATTTCCGTGCGTGATCGCACCAGGAATGAAGATATCCGCAGGAGAACCAAGGTCGCTGACATAGCCCGAAGAATCGCCAAACTTAAGTGGCAGTGGGCAGGGCACATTGCTCCTAGAACCGATGCTCGATGGGGCCGAAAGGTTCTAGAGTGGCTACCGCATACCGGAAAACGCAGCGTTGAAAGGCCTCCCGCAAGGTGGACCGATGACCTTGTGAGAGTCGTGGGAATGCGGCTGATGCGAGACGGACAGGACCGTTCGTTGTGGCGACATTTGGGGGAGGCCTATGTCCAACAGTGGATGTCCTTTACCTGAAACGATGATGATGAAAATAAATATTCAGACTTTACATATTGAATTCTATGTAAAATAGGAACTAATAAAACGCAAAGACCAAAGAATTTTGAATATAAAAGACATATATGCCACAAAATCTCTTAAAATTAACAAGACCTTGAATAAATCCAGGCAGACTATAATGGATACGAATTTAGGCACAAAATGTTCATCTAAAAAGAGCACAAAGATATAAAGACTTTGTCTGCTTCAAGTTTTTCTGTTGGCGTCTGAAATCCTTTGATATATCTTGATAATAAGTCACTGGACGAAGATTAAAGGGAGAGTGTTTTAGATAGGGATGGCGATTTGTCCTGAAAAAAAACGAATTTTTAATCGATTCGAATCGAGGTCTCAAGAATAGATTCAGTAATAAATCGAGTTCTAACAGATCGATTTCCTAAAGATCGATCCGTTAGTTACTCTGCAGGTACTGAGTCCTAAAACACGGATTCTACAGAGCTGGAGCACGCATATGTTTCGTGACTGGTGAGTAATCGGGTATAAAATATGCATATAAAAATTTGCTTATGGAAAATAGGTGATTTGAACTTTGGAGGTAGGTGGAACAGAGAGTAAAGTCGCGCAAACTTCCGTTGAAAAGAGATGATCCTCCGACCAAACGGGTGTTGTCTGGTGGGCAACTGCCCGATAGATGATTTCGGGCTGAGAACTTTAATTGTGCGATGCAGGATTAGTTCTTATGTGACGCCATAGATTTCGCTTCAGAACGTTTTATATAATAATATCGTTACATTCCGCAGGTAAACAATCGAAAAGCATTTTAAGATTCTGAGATCAGTTCGCAGAATTGATTCATTAAGATTCATTTTAAAAATCGGTTTTCTTCACCTATTTTAATCGATTCTTCGTTTAATCGATTACATATCGCCATCCCTAGTTTCAGAGAAGTCTCTCTTATTCTGTATCATCTCGTTAAGAACGCCCTAAAGTGTATTTACTTGAACTTGGATACTTAGAAGTTTTGCATACTTCAGTTAAGCTTTGTTTTCATTTTCTAAAGTCCCTCGTTGTAAAATTTTGCTTTGGATCTGAATGTTGATTTATTCAACAACAAAGGCAATACATGAAAACCGAGCAGAAGTAATTAATAAATCAAAAGAAACTATTGAAATCCCCACATTTTGTGTACTTAGAAACTCCCTGTTGTAAATGTCTCATGTTCAATGCTTAGTTCTGTTTCCAGTTTGATACGGAGGGTCGTGAGAATGGGCTGCGAGACTCATAGAAAGAATTTCAGCGGCCCTGGAACGGAAAGGTCAACTAAAGAACCGTAGGTGGGTTTTATTCAGTAAAAGTCTAACACTCTCTCTCGCTCCACCCAGAGCGAAAGAAGTTATCATTTTAAGATGATTACACAGTTTACAAAAAACAAATGTTTTAAGAATAATCTTTATTTAGAGTTTAAACTTTCTCAAAACTCATCGAGCTTTATACTTTCAGTGTATTTCTGGCAGTCGCCACTGTTGATTTTGGTTTTCAAGTGTTGCAGTGATTAAAAAGGTTTACCAGCCTGTTCCCAAAAACTTTGTCAATCGTATTTACTGATAGCGATAGCATTCAAGAGGATCGATCGATCGACCCATAAACTTTGTTGATATTGATTGTTGATAGTGTTTAAAAAGAAAGATATTCCCAAAAACTTTGTTGATCGTAGTTGGTGATAGCGTTCAAGAGGATAGATATTCCAAAAAACTTTGTTAATTTTAGTTGTTGATAGCGTTCAAAAGGAAAGATTAAAAAAAAAATTGTTGATTCTAGATGGTGATAGCGTTCAAGAAAATAGATAGGTATACCTGCAATACATGTTAAGCAAAAAATATTGTAAATTTTTTAGAAACCAACAATTAAGATGATTGTAACAAACTTTTAGATTAAGTATAACACGCATGTTCAACACGAACTATAAGAAACTCAGTTGCAAATAAACAAACACTTCAAAACAAAACACGAATTTACCAAAACATCACGGTTCTAAGTACAGCGGCCATTTGATACGGTTCTTAATAAGATTAACTCATTGTAACCACTGGTTCTATTACATAAGCTTGTGTAAGAAGTACGTGCTATACGCGGCTGGTTTCAGCTGTTAAAATATAGGTAATAAAAAGTCACGCAAAAACGTCATTAGTAGCGCATGAGATGAACTAGATAATAAAAATTAATTCCGGATTGCTTCACCTACATTCCGTTTCCGGACAACGATTGTAGTTTTTAGAGGAAAAAATTTTTTTTTCTTTGGCTGTACTTACTAGGATGTTTTTCTTATTGCGATAGTACTGGTCTGTGTCCCCAAGAGAAACGTTGATTGAAATTTTGTAGCCTGCAGTCACGTAGGTAGCATTGATTTTTTTCTAATGGTTTTTGTTGACATTATTTAAATTACATACACCAAGATCTTATTCTGATTATTTACAACCTTAAAAAAGTAACTAGTTTTTAGTTTAATTTATAAAAAAAATACACTGACATTATAATTGATTGTTAATGATTGATAATTAATAATACATTGTGATACAAGTGTTTAATGTTGGTGATTACCGCCGAGGAGGTATATTTAAACCCGAGCCGTGGCGACGGTCTTAAGAGAGTCGAGGACGGTAATCATCAATACTCACGTGTGTCATACGTTGTTTTTCAATACACTTGTGAAGAAAAATAATTTAACTAACTAATTACTACGACTGTAAAACTAGTAAAAACCAAATTGTAACCAGTGGCGGCTGGTGGGTCATAGAAATGGTGGTGCACTTTACCAGCTTATTAAGTATTCGAATTCACAGGTCCAAAAAAAAAGCATTATGGATGCGCAATATACCTACTAATGTGGTTATGTAGACTGTATTTGCGAAATTAGTTAATCAGATAATTGCGTGAAACCTTTATTAGCTTATTCGTTAAATTTTATTATATTGGTTCTGTAAACAGAATCTAATTGGTTACGAATATCTACGGTGCCCAACACAAACAAATTTTGTAGATGTACTTGCGATGCATCATGTATTTTTTTTTCACTTACATGCGTTAAATCACTAATTCCTGATTTCGTCCAAATCAATTCACTGCCAACAACAATACAAGGAAAACAAAACAAAGTATTGAGCTGCTCACATCCACACAGCCATTTCTTTTTAATGTACATTTCACTTTTAAAACTCCGCGTAAATATTTTGTTTTTGGATTTACACTCCTGTTTCAAATTAAGACATGGCCTACTGGCCTAGGTGGCCCCGCCAATTTAAAATCTGATTTTTATTTATTACACACTACCACAACACAGTAATACGTAAAATGTAAACAAACACAAAATTACAAACAAAAACACGTGCGTCTGCGATGAAGGGTTGCCAACCATACTTCATAATTACGTATTTTACTTTATTTTTGGTAAATATATTTTATACTTTTACATAAAAATAAAGTTTATGAGAATACTCTATTTAAAATCTATATTGTAATACATAAAAAGAAACACTAATATGAATATTTACTGAACTATTTATCGAGGCTTCTACCTTGAAACACGAATACGTTTCCAAAAATGTAAAAATACCTCATGGAAAACTGTTAGTGTATTTAAGCAGTACATAATTTTAAGATAAAAAACCAATACATAAATAAAATTTTGAAAAATAATTTCATTCAAATACATTTTTCCTACTAAAAAAAAATATGATACGTTATTTTTATTCAAAAATGGCAACTCTACGGCGATGGCAGTGAGTGAGCCGGCCGGCTCGGGCGAATTTCGTAACACCTCGTGCGCTCTCGGTAACCTTCGGCTCGCTCGAGCGGCGCACGGGAGCGGTATTATTTGCAGTACATTTTCTACTAAACTATCTCTGTCTCACGCGCCAGGCGTCTTAGTTCGTGTTTCATAGAAGTTGTATGAGCGGTCGCCGTGCACTTTGCCTAGCGCACGAGAAATTTTCTTTACTGCAAAAATAAACCTTAACACTTATAGTAAAGAGTTGAAATGGTTTCGTCATAATTTTGCTTTTTTAGAATAATGAACAGAAAGTTAAACAGATAGGTACATTATGAATTTTATGATTTTTCTGAACCTGGTAGTTCGGCGCACGAGTGCACTTAACGTACAGCCGCCCCTGATTGTAACATAGCTGTAAAAAAAAACAGTTTTGTTATGCGCGCACAATTGTTTCTTTTTTTTTTATTTACTCTTGGGGAAGGCTATTTTTACCATATTACCTAGTCTTTATGTTTATACTATTGAACTTAATAACCTAATGATTTATTTTCCAGTTAAAACTCTTTTTGAGAACGATGAGGTTTAACAAAAAGGTTTCAACTGGAATATCGCACTAGTGCGTAATGATAGTTAAAGTGTCACAGTTTGATTACAAGCACCATTATATACCTAAGTGCAGTGCAATTAGAGACAGTTCAAAACTTGAATGCAAATGCTTCTTAAAAGTTTAAAAAATAATTGCTACACTAGTTCTAGTCTCAATTTCAATACATATTATGTTTTAAGTAATACAGGATGAATATTTAAAATGTTTGACCATATAAACTATGAGGAATAGTGGAAAACACTTACAGGAGTTTCGGGTCAGATGTTGATGAAAACCAAAGTTGCATCATTGAATTTTTGAAAAATCAATATACTTAGCAAGGCATTGAACACAATACACACTTTGTAGGTAAGCCACCATTGGATAGCATCGTTAATGATGATTAAATTCTAAGAAGTAAGAATAACATTGATGATGCAGTTTTAGATTTTATCAAAATCAGGTTCGAATCCTCCTTTGAATGATTTTCGTTATACCTCATTCAGAGAATTTTTAAAGTGAGCGTAGATGGTCAACGCTCACTTTAAAAATTCAGCCTGTATACGAGTACAATGCGCTGTGACTCTACAATTCTACATTTTGACTTATATTTTAACTATTTTCAAGGACAAAAACTAGCCATCAGAACACGTCTTGTAATTTGACCAATGGAACACAACGATATCGAAAAGATGGATGGATTGTGTGAGAAGTGATATGAGAGAAAAGAGCGTGATAGGGTGGTAGGACAGAATTGAAGAAAAATACGTGTTGCGCTGACTCCTAAATAAAACGGGAGGAGGGCAAGATGATGATAGAATACAACGATAACACTACATAACATAAAACATACATCACACATAACATAAAAATAAACCTAAAACGCATCACACAAATACACTCTACTTTTACACTACCTACACTTAATTTTAGTTTATAATTACTTTGATTTAGTGTTTTTTTTTTATTTAGCTTTTTATTGTCTTTATTTTTTTAAATTAATGTTTATATATTTGTGACTAAAGACACGTGCTAGATACAAGTCAACCAACAACTTATGACAGGGGATCGCAACCGACTCTTTTAAACACAGGTTACCTCGTAACCTATCTAAAAGAGCAGTACTGCACCCACTAACTAGTCTAAATAAACATGTGGTTGTGTAACACAAGAATGTACTAAGCTAGTTCTAAATTTATCAATAAATTTATTATTACTATTATTATACACATTACGGCTGAATAAGGTAACGTTGGTAAGGCAAAACCGAGGAAGCATAAAATAACATTCGATTATACCAAGCATACAGCCAGAGTGGGTGAAATATGTGGGCCGAGGGCCATTTGACGAAAACAAAACATTTCTATACGCTCTCCTAACTTATGGTATGGTAGCCCGTAGGCTTTCAAAAACAATGATGTAATCATTTCAAGGGACTTTTATATAACGTGTAAAAAATTAACTTTAAGAATTTCGAGGGGACATCGCGAAAAAAAAAATCAGCTGCTCCATACATTTATGTTCGCATAACTCGTCAAAATGTATGGAGCAGCTGACTTTTTTTTTTGCGATTTCAAGTTTGGCCCCATAGTAAAAGTTGTTCGTAATGAGGAGTACAATGTCCCCTCGAAATTCTTAAAGTTAATTTTTTAACACCTTATACAGAGGTACCGAAATATGCTTCCCACCTTCTTATTTATTTATTTCATTATCGATGTACATACATGGAAACAGTAGCTACCTAATAGATAAAACATTATTAGGCTGCGAACACACCGATTGTTAGCTGATCCTTGATCGCAGACAGTGTCACGAACTAACTCGCCGCTCGTTCGTGCGCTCTGTGCTTAATGCTTTTCTGAATCAAACAGTGTGTGTGTCTTGAATGTTTAAGGTCTTGTGAGAAGATGAATGAAAAATAAGTAAACATTGTTTAATTCACTTTGTATATGTATATTCTTTTTATTTCTAAATTAGATGTTAGATTTTTTTCTTCTTCAATGTTTATGGGTTTGTTATTATTGTTTTATTAAATCTATTTTTTTACTTTGTAAGTTTCAACTATACACCGCCTTGGACCTACTCCGTAAAGTTGTACAAGTGCTTGTAAATAAATAAATAATAAATATGAGTACATAACTGCTTATTTGTATAGAAATTTTTACCAGCAGATATGCAAAAGTAGACACTAGTAGAAATATCTGACAATAGTGTGTCAAAAATAGAGGCCCTGCCAAGAGCTCTTACGGCGATCCATTTGAAGATCTAAACAGAACTGTTAAAGGGATGGAGTTAAATAGGGTGTATAGCTATACACTTAAACACGTCTTGATAAGGCCCCAAAAGAAGAAGAATATGCGAAGTCAAACTAAAGTGTCAAATAAACCTACCTACACATTGACGGCGAAGTTCTTTAAGTTAATAACTGTTAACTATCGAAGTCAATGATTTACAAAACAGAAAAAAATAATACGTTAATTTGTGTGAAAAGTCAAAAAGTTGTCATTATAGAAATGCGATACCTAATACCATAAAATATACACTCACTAAACCAACGTGTGCTAGGAGGGAGAGGGAGACCAAAGAAAAGATGGATGGATTGTGTGAGAAGTGACATGAAAGAAAAAGGAGTTAGTGATAGCGTGACAGGTGAGAGGATAAAATGGAAGAAAAAAACATGTTGCGCCGACCCGAAAAAAAACAGGATAAGGGCAGGAAGATGATGGTTTAGTTAGGAGGCAGTTCTAAATAAAAATGCAATTCAGAATTCACTGAAACGTGCAAAAGCTATTTTCTCGAAAAATAACAGTTACGAGATATTGGCACTTTACCATCGACATATAATTTGAATATTAAGGAATGCCTAATAAGATTAATATTATTGAGTATTTTTCTTTATTTAAACTATATTTTATATATTCGAGTATATTTCAAACAATAATTCAATTTAGACTAAATAAATATTGCGTAACATTCGTAGTGTCTTCTACACCAATATTATAAAGAGGTAAAGTTTGTTCTTTGTTTGTAGGAGGTAATCTTTGAAAGTATTGGTCCGATTGTTAAATTTTTTATACTGATGGAAAGCTGCTTTATTCCTGAGTGATTTAGGCGATATTTTATGTACGCGGGCAAAGCCACCGGCAAAAGCTAGTATACAATGTAGGCTGCCGGATAAGTGACATTGAATTTATCTGATTTAAGATATTAGAAGCAGTTTGTGTTTTAATGGGTAGTCCATTGGATTTTAAAATAATCAGATATTAGCATACATAAGTATACTACTAAGGTACATACATATAATATATTACTTCCATAAATATATATAATATGAAAATATATATATATATATTTATAATACCTCTTTCTTTGGATAAAACCGTGATTCTTAATATATCTTTGTATAAGTATATGTACTTAGACACTTGACTTTACTTTGACTTCTTTCTAATCAACTTAAAATAAAAAGTTTTTTTTTTAAAAAAGGGAATAGTATATGACTTTTAAATTCGATTGTATTGTTTTCCTCAGAAACCCATCATTTATTAATCGATTCGATTTTTTTTTTTTTTGATGATACTTAATTCATAACTTTTTCATCATTTTTACCACAATCCAGTTTTTGTGATGGATTTTGTGATGAAGGTTACTGCTGGTAGATATTATTGAAATTGGTATTTTCATCAAGAAATTAAGAGATGAAGTGGAATTGATAAAGAAGACCGTGGATGGGCAACGAAACTTCACAAACACACAGACATCTTGATTAAATTAAATAGTTAAGCTCTTAGTCACTTCGCATCGTCGCAACAAATATAAACATATTCTACTGATGAAAATAATAGGTACCATCGAACTGATCTGATAATGACTCGATAATAAGGCATTGTATAGTAAGACAATCTCCACAGATGTGGGTTCTCGGACGGTTCCGATCTTCAGTGCTTGTGCGGCGTCTCTCCGCAGACCATGTCCCACCTGCGATCCTGCATCACGTGCCCTGTTACCTGTTCACGTAGGGACCTAATGACAGCATCAGCGGACGGCACTGCCGTGGCCGAATACTGGGCCATGCAAGGAATTTAACTAGTTTTGCCATCGATATGCTAAGAAGAAGAAGTATAGGTACTGTGTTTCTACACAACCAAAAATTGAAAAATAAAAACTACTCAAAAATACAAGCGTGAAATATAAAAAAAAAATTACTAAAATCTCTAAAAAATGAGTTTTTTTTGTAATACAAATTAATTTTATTTGGGAGGTCGGTGTTATAAATTAATTTATTTGTGCAAGTAAGTATTTTTACTTTTTATTTGTGATTTTTCCCATATTGTGCGTTTCTTCGTAATATGTCGTTGAGGTGAATGAACAGATTTCTAAAAACAAGGTACCTACTCTAATATTGTTACGGATGACTCTGCCATAACTAATATGGCGGGAGAAAAGTGAAACCGAATGCAAATGAGCGGCGCGAGAGTGACACGCGCAGGCGCAACTAAACGCAAACATAGATATTTTTAACAGAATATTGTACCTACCTACAAACTTGGATGAAACTGTCGGAAACATGGGTTTTTTTGTGGATCTGAAAACAATGACCTAAGCGAAGTTCGTCGGATTGTTTAAAAGATGATATATGGCAGAAAGGAAGTGAACTATGAAAATATATGGCTATCGAAGATGTTATTTTTGCCCTTTTGTCTTCGCACGGTCTATGCATTTATAGCCATTGTGAAGTTTAAGAAGTATTTTTAGTGTTGATATAGAATACAGTCATTGTTTTCCATTAGAATCCATGATTTTGCAGTATTTGGTAGGAAATATAAGTTTTCTCAGAAGCTTCTATAGACACTTGAGATACTTACGAAACTACACCAGTTTCATATAATCACAATCTATTAGACATTAATTTGAGAATAATTAAAACAGTCACTAAACTTCACAAATAATCCCGACAAAAAGGAGAGGGGCTTGAAGATATATAACGGGTAAAGAGAGCACCGCAAGTGCAAGTAAGTATGTCGTGGCCAGGTTTTAGAATTGATCAGTTCATGATAATAAAAGGTATAAAAGAATAGGATTTCTATGAAAATAAAAGGTCAAAAGAAAGTAGTCTAAACGAAAATTGACATGTCATTAAACTTTAACGTTTAAAACGATCTGGCCACGACAGGTACACCATCACACATCATCGCTTACTATCAGGTGAGATATTGGTCGCACATCGTCGTATATATTTTTTATTGAATTTAATTGTATTTATGGGCAGCTATCTGATTTGAATTATTCTCTTTTATCATATCAGTAATTTTATTAAAATTATTGACATGCTTCCAACACTTAACTAATTGTACTATACTTACAAACAACTAAACTAATTAACATGAATATATAAACTGAAAAGAATAGCATGCTAGTACAAACGCCTAATGACTAGCCAAAGAGCTAAGGAACAGTTCATGTTTTTTCCAAAATAATGATAAAAAAAATGTGCAAAACAGCAGTTTTAAGAAAATTCTTCAAGCCATTTAACCAAGATATATTTTCTTTCTCGTATAGAAGTGCCAAATCATCGCTATTTTTGTCTATATTTCAAATTGTAATATGAATCATTTTATTAGTATACTCCAGTCGGCTGACACCCTAGCTGGTTCATAATGTCGTGGTAACCTATTGAGTCACTCGCACGATTTGCCCTACCTATATAAATTCATAAGGTCAAAGGTAATAATGGCTTGCCATCATCACAAAAGAGGCATTGTTTTCATTAGCCTTTATTATTATCATATCAGCCTGGAATGAACCACAGCTGGGTATTTCTTTACTTTCTGCCATGCTTTCTGCTCTTTCTCAACCAGGCGTCCCCCACGGCTTTGATGATAAATGATATTTATTTTGTAAGTAGGTTTAAAAAAACACTTTTACACGTCAATTTTTTTTTTGTCATTTTAAACTAGATGACGGCCTCATCTAGTTTAAAATGATGTAAATGTGTTTCCTAGCTGACTACTCTGAGAAGAAACACCGAAACAAACTCAGGGGTCAAAGTCTCTTTTAAAGTCCATACAGTTAATATGTAATGGTCAAATCACATGAGAACAGTGCAGATTTGTCTGAGATGGTCTTTTGAAGAAAGAACCATACAGATTTGAATGGACCTGTCCAGTCAGTGCAAGCATTTGTCAGTATTCGCAAAGCTCAACCCAGGACTACTAAGGAGCTCAACGACTTGACGAACAATACCAAGGAAAGGACATTTGGGTAGGCCGCAGAATATACTCAAATTGCCAGACATACGTTAAAATTACTGAAAAGGAAAAAAAAGCAATCAACATTGTTCTCACGTTCACAATAATAAAAGTAAATATATAATTTACAAAATGTAATTTACTTAATTTTTTTTTTTTAATTGATATAAACCAGTGCTTGACTGCGATCCCACCTGATGGTAAGCGGAGATGCAATCATTGATGGTCAGGCGCACCAGTTTATTAAGAGCCTATTCACTCTAGCCTTGAAGACACCTAAATTATAGCTGGATGGGAAGACCGCAGCAGGCAAATTGTTCCAGTCCTTCGATGTACGCGGTATAAACGACGAAGCGAAACGCTTAGTCCGGACCGTTGAAGTTTCAACAACGTAAGGGTGGATACTCGCTGTTCGTCGGGTTGTCCGATGGTAGAAAGGAGATGGCGGAATCAAGTCATGCAATTCCCGCGCACACTCTCCAAAATGTAACCTATAAAATAACGAAAGGCTGGCTACTCTGCGCCTGTGCTCGAGGCTTTGAAGATTGGACTTAACCAAATCTGGATCCCCAATTAGCCTCTTCGCACGCCTTTCCACTGAGTCCAAAGCTGCTAGATGGCATTTTGCAGCACCAGCCCATATGTGACTGCAGTACTCTACACACGATCGGACCTGTGCTTTGTATAACATTAGAAGCTGTCCCGGTGTGAAGTACCGTCGGACCTTTGCAAGAACGCCTAGTTTTCTAGCAGCTACCTTAGCTTTGGACTCAATGAACCGCCCAAAATTGAGGTCTGAGGAAATTTCAACTCCTAAGAGCTGAAGGCGGTCGCTGCACTCCAGGGATACATTCTGAAAAGCAGGAGCCAAGGTGAACGGGCTTCTCTTAGCGGTGAACAGACACGCTTGTGTTTTGGCGGCGTTGAATTTTACCAGATTGGTTTCGCCCCACTTGGAGACTGCCTGAAGTGAGACATTCGTACGCTCTACCATAGCCTCTCGTTCGGACCGGATTAACTCCTTACTAGCCCGGGGACCTGGCAGGTATCTCTCTACAACAGTGCTATCGTCTGCATACCCATAGATACCGGGCATCAGCAGATCGTTTATATGCAGCAGGAAAAGAGTTGCAGAGAGAACTGACCCCTGAGGAACTCCGGCATTAGTCGTCATGGGCTCTGATGAGCATCCATCGACAACAACTCGGAGAGACCGTTCACTCAGGAAGTCTTTTACCCAGTTAATCAGACCAGGAGAAATGCCGTACGCTGGAAGCTTACTCAAAAGGCTGGCGTGCCATACCCTGTCGAAGGCCTTCGAGACGTCTAAGGAGACAGCCATCGCTTCTCCATTCTTCTCGAGGGCCTCGCCCCACATGTGAGTGGTATACACTAGTAGGTCCCCAGTAGACCGATTGTGGCGAAACCCGTATTGTCGGTCACTGAGGAGATCGTTACCTTCCAGGTATACCAGGAGGCGCGAGTTCAATACACGCTCCATAATCTTGCAGAGTATGGAGGTTATTGAAATCGGCCGATAGTTGGCAGGATCGGCACGACTGCCCTTTTTGGGCACGGGTTGCACGTTGGCAAGCTTCCAGGACTTGGGCACTATACCAGTCCTAAATGAGAGGCGATACAAGCGCGTCAATACAGGAGACAACTCGGGCGCACATGCCTTGAGGACTATTGCTGGTATACCATCTGGTCCACTAGCTTTATTCACGTCTAGACGACACAGTGCTCTCAAAACTTCTCTGTTCCTTATGCAAATCTCGATATTGTAAATATTGATAAAGTAAATATTGATGTCAAAAATAAAAATAAATAAAGTCAAATTGCAAAATAAAAATAATCTACAATATCAAATTGTAAAATAATAATAATAATAATAAAGAGCACAATTGAAAATAAAAACAAAAGAGAAAAATAAGACAACAGTTGTAGTGCGTACTGGAGCAGGTCAATCCCAAGCCTTTTCGTCCTCAACATAGTCCTTTATAGAGTAAAAAGCCTTTTGACAAAGTTTTCGCTTTACAAATGTTTTGAATTTATTAAGGCTTAGTTGTTGAATGTGACTAGGAAGTTTATATATTATTAAGGAAGTTTATATATTATTATTAGGAAGGATATATATCTAGCTTTAGCAAAAGTTATCTCACAGTTGCATATACATAGATTTCATTCAACCCATACCTGCCTAAAAACAAATTCATATTATTTTTAGTGTGATATCATTACACTTATTTTTACACATCGCACTTATATATCACACTAATATTATAAAGGCCGAAAGATTTTGCGTTTGTGTGTGTATGTTCGATACATCTTCACGCTCGAAGGCTGCACGGATTTCGATGAAATTTGATTCAGATTTATTTATTTGCATAAACATATGTAGATAATATACATGGTAAGATGCTTATTATAGGTGTTACAAAATATTTTTTGGCTCAGCATGTTTGACCATGGCTGTTGTGCAAATTAGGTCGAAAGACAATAAAATTTTAAAAATACAAAAACAAATAATAAAAATGTAAATAACAACAATTATCATTAATATTAAATTAAAAAATTAGATCAATAGTTGTGCGGTACGAAATGAATATATTATTCAGTCAGTAATTTTAGAGCGATTTATCATTTAAAAATCATTAATATTTTAATAGGCAAAAAATTTATATATATTATAATTCTGTCAGTATTTTTTAAAATGTTTTCTTAGGAAGGAATTTTACTACTTTTTCTAGAAATATTACCATAAATTATTGGCGCTCTGCATACAACGCTTATAGACAAGCACAGTCTTAGCTGGCTGAACACGAATTTTACTGTGTTCCCGGCGATGTCGTACTATCATCATCATCATCATTTCAGCCGAAAGACGTCCACGGGAAGCCATAATGAACGGTCCTGTGCGTCTCGCATCCATCGGACTCTCGCAACCGTTACCAAGTCATCGGTCCACCTTGTAGGAGTTATTTCATACTATAATATCCGATATTTGAGGAAACAAATGGGGGTTATTCCTAACAAATAGGGCTATTTCCAAAATACAAAGTGACGGAAGTGTATTTTATGTTTTATAAAAAGTGGCTCACAGCTCTCCGCACTTAGGATACCGAACATGGCACGTAGACATCGCTTTTGCATTATAATGCATAAGCGATGCCTACGCCATATCTTTATTTGCCGAGTTGTCCCAAAAGATAATGCCATATCTGAGGACAGATTCAACAAGTCCATAATAAGCCGAGAGTAACACATCAGTGTTGATGGATGGAGCAAGTTGGTACAAAGCATAAGATTGACTACTGATTTTTTTACTTAATTTATCAATGTGTTCTTTCCAATTTAGTTTTCTGTCTATAATTAATCCGAGAAAATGGGCACTAGTTACTTCATTGATAGTTCTTCATTGATAGTGTATCATGAATCAAAATTACATTTAATGGATTATGCAATCTTTGTCAATGCATTTTATTTGTTTTAGACAAAGCTTTAGATAAATTTATTTTTAAGTTTTTTCGCTAGTGCGAATATGTCACTCTGTTGGTATACAAATATACTAGTTACAAGTCGTTGATATAAATAGTGAACAACCGGGGCCCTAGCACACTGCCTTGAGGAATACCTTATGTGATAGTGTTGATTGATTCTTCTTTTTTAGGGTTCCGTACCTCAAAAGGAAAAAACGTAACCCTTATAGTATCACTTTGTTGTCTGTCCGTCAGTCTATCTGTCTGTCAAGACCTTTTATCACGGGAACGCGTGGATGTATTGAGTTGAAATTAAAACCATATACTCAAGTTTGCAGTCTCTTGAAGCTGTGAAAAAAATTAAATTTCTCAGTAAACGAAAAAAAAAGATACGACCGTTTATGCCTCACATTCGAGGAAACCATAATTTTTTGGGTACTTCCTTGACCCAAAATCCTGAAATTTTGTATAAGTAAGGTCTTATAGCACAGGTATAGGAATAAATCTGGAAACTGTAAATTTGTTGTAACGTCACAACAAAAAAAAAATTGCGTTTCGTAAAAATCTTCGAGACTCTATTCGGGAATTGAACTGTTTATATAGATAAGTTTGTAAGGAATCCTCAAGGTGCGAGCCCGACTCGCACTTGCCCATTTTTATTTTTATTTACTCTATTTATAACAGTTATCTGTTTGTTTTTTTTTGTACACGGGAAGACCATGTCGTCCTGGAATCCTACATAGGATACATTTTTCTAGGAGTATTTTCCCTTTAGATAATTTTTTAGTAACGCAGGTGAAGCCGCTGGCAGCAGCTATGTAGTTCATTAATATTTACGGTAACATCTGTAAGATCTGAGGCCCTACCACCAGCTATTAACGCGATTCATTGTACGACCTAAACTGAACTGATAAATGATATTTATTTTGCAAATAGGTTGGAAAAAACACTTTTACACAACAAATCATAATGTACTATTATTCCGCAAATAGATTTTTACATTTAATTTTTTTTCGTCAATTTAAACTAGATGATACTGGTGTTTCCTAGCTGACTACCCTGAGAAGAAACACCGAAACAAACTCAGGGGTCAAAGTCTCTTTTAAATTCCGTACAGTGATATTGAGTACCATGAGCACCATATAGTGAGAACCATGCAGATTTTTCTGAGATGTTCTTTTGAAGACAGAACCATACAGATATGAGTGGACCTGTCCAGTCACTGCAAACATTTGTCAGTATTCGCAAAGCTCAACCCAGGACTACTAAGGAGCTTTACGACTTGACGAATAATACCAAGGAAAGGACATTTGGGTAGGCCGCAGAAAATACTCAAATTGCCACACATACGTTAAAATTACTAAAAAGGAAAAAAAAGCAATCAACATAGTTCTCACGTTCACAATAATAAAAGGAAATATATAGTTTACAAAATGTAGGTAATACTTCTTAAAGTAGATAAGAAAGAAATAAAAAAAGTCAAATTGAATATTAAAAATAATCTACAATGAAATACAAATTTTAAAAATAATAATAAAAAGCACAATTGAAATTAAAAAAAAAACAAAAGAAAAAAATAAGACAACAGTTATAGTGCGTACTGGAGCAGGTCAATCCCAAGCCATTTCGTCCTCAACATAGTCCTTTATAGTGTAAAAAGCGTCTTGGAAAAGTTTTCGCTTTACAAATTATTTATAATTTAACTGTTAAAGGGATGGAGCTATTATGGTGTATAGCTCTATCCCTCCTTTTCGCTGGTACGCCTGACATTTCAACACATTATGGTAAAGCCCCTAGTCATCAAGTTCTAGTCAATCCGCAAAGTTGCTTTCTATAATTAACTGTAAAAAGACAAAGCTTTATCTACAGAAAACGAAGGGAAATGTAAAATAATACGTTAATGAAATGTCAAGTAGCGCGGCCACCCTTGCGGGGAGCGGCGACCGTTGACCCTTGGAATGAAGTAGAGTAACCGAATCAGGTGGGTAGGTTGGTGTTGTTTTAAAATTAGATTGTCTTTTCACTGTTTTTTTTTTTATATATATATTTCACAACTATCACACAACGCCGTCTAGTCCCAAGCTAAGCAGAGCTTGTGTTATGGATACTAGACAACTGATAGACATACTTATATATTTCTAAATAGATACATATATAGATAAATTACACCCAGACACAGAACAAATGATCGTGCTCATCACACAAACATTTGCCCTGGGTGGGAATCGAACCCACGACCTCCGGTTTAGCTGTCAGAGCCACTAACCACTAGACCAACAGGCCAGTCAAAGTGTTATATTATGTGTAAGTGTCATATACATTAATATGTGGTGGATAAAGCAGTCGGCTGCAATATTGTAAACGTTCGATTGTAACGTTTTTTTAGTGCATATGTATATTGTACCTGTTTTGTTCCATAAAAAATAAAATAAAACTGCTGTGACAGAGGTTTCGTCCGCGTGATAGTAAAAAATTATCTCAAGGGAACATACATCCGGGATAAAAAGTATTCTAGATGCTATCCAGGATATGGTCTACCCGTGTATAAAATTTCATCCAAATCCGTGCAACCGTTCGAGAGAGAAGAAGTAACAAACACACACATACAAACTTTCGCCTTTATAATAATAGTGATTTAGTAAAGACAGGTGATGACATATTTTCAGTTCCTTTTAGAACTTTCAGGTCTACACTCGACAAGTTGGGTTAAATTGAGTAGGTAGTAGCTTTTTTTGTTGGTGGGAAAATCATCCAATGACATCCTCCGCTCCTGGGCGAAGCGCGAGATAATGTCAGACTTTTACTGACTAAAAACCTACTCCTGTTCCTTCGTTGCCTTTCGTACCAGGGCCGAGTCTTCCTTTCAGAATCTGACCCTTGGCCCCAGTAATCAGACCCTTGGCCCTAGTAATCAGAACCGGACGAATAGGGACTATTTTTTACTAATGGCATTCGCGCTCGCCTTCCATCTGTGACACAGTAATGCGAAGGAGGCGGCCGAATGCGTGAGGGAACGGGTTCCTTATTCCCTAGCCGCCGGGATTCCGACCCCTATTTTCAGCCACCGTAGACATGGGCTTGCGGACGCCGAGTAATGGGTAGCTCGCCGTCCGGCCGTTTGGTAATCGATCAGACCAAGCCCAGTCGACAACAGCGCGTTGTGATCCACGCGCTCCTTAAAGAGATGTCAGCAAACCGTAGGGGCCCAGCAGATGCCTACTGGGGTCATGGGATCGCTTCTGAAAGGAAAACCCGTGATCCAGGAACGCAAGGCAAAGAAGGAACATAGGAGTAGGTTTTAGTCAGTAAAGTCTGACACGCCCTCTCGCTCCGCCCTCACTTAGCCCTAGCCCGAGAGGTCATTGGATGATTTCCCAGCTAAAAAAAAGTAATTTCTATATTGGACATGTACTGAGATATGCTCACTGCTAATGGTAGGTAAACACCTACCATTTGTTATCTGAATGTAAAAACATACATTTTATTCCAAAATATGCATTTATTAGAAGATATTTATTTACAACAGAATATAATTACGATTTACTTTTATACAACTAAACATTGTTCTAAAGCATTGGCAGAATTACAATGTGCTTCGTTCACAATCGATACCTACAGGACAAACTAATCACTTACTAATGAAGAACCCCAGTCCCCAGAGGCAGGGAAACTCGGTGCCCTGTGAGTTAGGGGCTGTCTTCATTCTGTTGTGATGTTATGTCCTGATTACTGAAATGACTGACGAAAAAGGTGTCTAAACGTATAGGTGTACTAGAAATTATTGGTTATTATGTCACCAAAAATGGTTTAGCCGAGAACGCATAACAGGCACACAGAGAAAGTTCCTTTCAAAAGTAGGTAAAATGTTAGGATTTTCTTCGTATGGGTGTTAAAAATCTTTGAAATTTTCGTCTTTGCTACAATATGTATACCTTCCGGTAGAAATTCTCTAAAAGATAATGAAAACCGTATGAAAATTTGTTGCATGGTTAATAAGTAAACTGAAAAACTGACAGCCGAACACAGCGACTTTGGTTTTTTTACCTTCAACCAGAATTAAGAAGATAGCCGGGAAAAGGAAAAATAAAATAAAATAGGTGTACATTTTTTTTTGCCATAAGTGTACGATGCGCAAAGCGATCCCCACTCTTTCGCCGAGCGCTCAAGATCCGTGCCGATACCTGTACCTTAATACATTATGCATTTAATATAGATCAATATGGCATTTAATTTAAATAAATATTTTCGAAGATATTACAGATTTAAAATGCAGGCACCGGCCTGGAGGCCCTCTAAATAGAGGGTCAAACTTTTAACGTTGCAGGCATAGATTTGAGCGTTTATTGTTTTTTACATGGCCAATTATATGTCACTCTTTCAAGAGTAACAAACATCTAAAGAAAACATGTTTGTATTGTCTAATTACAGAAAAGCTGCGAACGTAGTATAGAAAGACATTCTGTAGTGTATTTAGTAACAGCGTTGCACCCATGCGAAGCCGGAGCGGGTCGCTAGTATATGTATAAATCAATCTATTCAGCTCATGACATCTAAAAAGTAAAAGCTACCTACCGTCTAGCTGAGAATTTGAAGTTAAATCAAGCTGTACCATGCAAACCATATTTACAAATAAGTTTAGAGTTTTTAATTAAATGTGTCAATGAACTGTGCTAAAAGACAATTATCCAAGTTATCCAAAATTAAAACAATGTTTGTATTACCAGTTCTTGGTATCTTCGCCATTTGAACGGAATAATTTAATTAATTGAAAGCATTGCACTGTAGACTGGGGGCCACATTCATTACTATAGCAAATAAAAGTCATAATTTTAGACTTTCTTGCTGCAAAAGGAGATCATAAGAGATTTATGATTTGAGCCAAGTGAAATGGGATAATGTAAAAAAAATATGGCAACTCCCAGCTGATTAAGTGTCAGAGCTTACGAAAAATGTCGCGGTGTTTTCAAAATTATGGGAAATTAAATTTAAATTTTAATATATAAAACTAAGGAAAACATTTTGTATTAAATGAATACCAAAGCAACGCGATATTTTGATAATATTTTAATAAAATTATCTTTTCACAGGAATTGATAAATAATCATTGTGTTCAAAATTGTTAGTTTGTTTACGACAGTGCTACGAATTACTACAATTCTTTTGTCCCAAATTTTCGAGGGCAGTAGGAGACGAGTTGTAGGATGAAATCTCTCGTGTAAGGTATCGGAGCATGAATCCAGAAGAAGCTAAGGTCCCAAACGTCGAGGGCGACTGGCAATCCATAGAGATATTTTTGTTTTCGAACGGACAGCAATACTCTCCACCGCGGAAGTATCTCCTGCGAATTGATGAGCTTAACTTGTGGGACGCCACTCTAAATCATCTGGCACAATCACATTATGGACTGCAGTAAGTAAAGATACTATTGCATTGTTGACCTTTTTTTGATTTATTTTTATCATTGCTCTACAAAAATCAAATCGCTGAAGTCACTTAAAAATCATCCAGGAACGGCAATTCGACATTTGCCTCATATCAAATGAATTATGAACTAAATCTATCACAATGTGGGTCTCTTAAAATTAAAGGCGACATCACGGCAGACCCAGGTGTAGACGGCGGTACGGGCTCGATCAAATTCCTAAAGACAGAACACTCTTGCGCAAAACTAAAAGAGACCGAAAAAGAAAAGAAGGACCCACACTCTATTCATTTGGGCTTGAGAAAAAATGTAAACAAAGAAAACAATGTAGGTACCTTCGGCCAAGTTTCTTCGACGTGTTTGAATACATTAATAACAGTCTCGTTGGCGTTTTCTTTGTATTCTTTATCTTCGGCGAATAACAAGAATTCAACGAAAATATCAGAAAATGGCACTCTTGTTTTTCATGATCTATCAACAAGTTGATCGATTGTGAAAAAGATGGCGGATTATAACCCGCCCAATGACAAAACGTCACATTTAACATAAAATGTTCGCAGTATCTATGGTCTATAATTTAGTAGTATTATATATGGTTTGTTTACCTTTTATCCCACAGCTCCCTGAATAGGGTATAGGTAAAAACCACGAACTAAAAGTGAATATTTTCCAATACAAATCCATAACATTAAAATTTGATTTGTATAGCTATGTTATTCTTATTTCTCACTTGCAGGAGTCCCCTTATTAATCTATACACTACCAGTGGCCATCTGGTGAAGGGCCCACTGGATCTCAGAGATGGCCAGGCTTATGTGGCCGTTGCACCACCAGACACATTCGTTGATGCTGGCTATCAGAAGTATCTGATAAAAGCTTCAAGGTAAGCAGAGTATTTCTGTACGGTATGTATGGAAGTGCTCATCTAGTGTAGATTATACAAGAGGAAGGTTGAAAGTGGCACCGATAACCAAAAAGTTGTGTTGAAATCGGTTTGAAAGTGGGGCAGCTATACGCGACCTTGCGACTGCTAAGAGCAGCTGAAGGATCTCTCTCGCTCCACCCAAAGATAACAATATCGACATTTTCTTTTTTATGTATCTACCATAGTCTCTTCACCACCCTAGGTTTGTCCAGCTTTGTACTTTTATGTTGCATGAAGATTACCGCTCAGGCCCCAGTGTACCGTATTCGGTACACTGATGCCTGAGAGGTTAAATAAAGAAATAAATTCAAAGCGGAAGGAGTAATTGATGATGACGCTAAAATGATGAAATCTCCAGAAAGGAGGCAACAACGAAAAAAAACGTAAAAAAAAGATTTTGTATGTATATACAATATATATATATGTATATACAATATATAATTGTGTATTGTATATACTTACAATACACAAGTATGTATGTATGTAGTATAGTATGTATACAAGTTTCTCCATACAAACTTTGAAACCTCGTTTCATCCCCTTGGGGGTGAATTTTGGGAAATCCTCTCTTAGTGCTCACCTACGGTATTATGAAAGGAAACCTTGTGTAAAATTTCACGCTCCTAATCCCTGTAGTTTCGGCTATGCGTTGATATGTCAGTCAGTCAGTTTCTCCTTTTATATATTTAGATATAGTACGAGCATGTGGTGCAATATGTCATGAGGATAGTTTTGAGTGTGAATTTGTATGATGAGGATGATAAAAAGAAAGACCAACTACACGAAGAAGATAACTGTCGCTTGAGATGACGGGGAATAGAATAAAAAAACATAAGGTGTACCAACTATATTGAATTAGACCAAATTTCAATTCCGCCGGCGGTTGATGGTGTCTAGAACCGCAACCACCTGGTTCAGACTGCTTAAAAAGCAACCTCGATCATAACCTTGAACTTCTTACGTATTTATTAATTATGTATTCTTTAGTGTACATCATCATCATCATTTCAGTCGACAGACGTCCACTGTAGGACATAGGCCTTCCCAAGTGTCGACAAAATGACCAGTCCTGTTCCTCTAGCGTCCATCGTCCTACCGTGCCGTCCACCTTGGACGTGGACGCCACTCCAAAGCCTTTCGTCCTCATCGACCATCTGTTCTGCGAGCAATGTGGCCTGCCCAGAGCCACATAAGTTTGGTTCTCACGCAGATATCTTCATTTCTGATGTGATCACGTAAGGAAACTCCGAGCACAGCACTTTCCATTGTCCTTTGGGCGACTAAGCCTACTGATGAGGCCCATTGTAAGCGACCACGTTTCGGAGCCATGATATGTCATCACTAGCAACATGCACTGCTCATAGACTTTCGTCTTAAGACATTGTGGTATATTTTCAGAGAAGATACCGCGCAGCTTCCGGAACGCTGCCCAGCCGAGTCGGATTCGACGATTGACCTTCTCGAATTTAGACTTACCCGACTGAGCCGTCTGTAAACGTAATCGTACAGCAGCTTCGATTGTAGTCTCTTTTTGGACATCTTAGTGTACAATGAGCGGTTTTATCGGCCAGAGCAATCTCTTACTGAACGAAAGGAAAAAGATTTAGAGCTGTCAGTGTACGAACACGAACTGTTTTTGCCGATTCTCCATATCCCCGTTTTTTTAAGTTTTCTTTATACCTTAATGTTATTTTGTAATATTTAAAGGTCCTGGGAAAAAAGACAAGCAAGAAAGAAACCTCCAGGTAACTAAGATATTTAATTTGTAATAATATTTTTTTAGTATCTAGTAAGTAATTTTTAAAAGTCAAACTAGACACCATTTCACCCTGTAATTTTGATATTATACATAACTGGTTTAGACGTTAAGTAAAAATTTAGATTCATATTCTAAGTAGCTTTTATGTAGAACTAGCTTCTGCCAGCGGCTTCGCCCGCGTGAAAGTAAGTTTCTCCACATAATCTTCCTACCCCCGTTTCATCCCCTTATGGGGTGAATTTTGGAAAATCTTCTCTTAGTGCTCGCCGACGTCATAAAAGGAAGCCTTGCCAAAAATTTCTCGTTCCTAGTCCCAGTAGTTTTGTTTGTGCGTTGATATGTCAGTCAGTCAGTTTCTCCTTCTATATATTTTGATCTACATCGAAATGTTTTATACTTTGTAGAATGCGTACCCAACGAGCCATGTTGCTTATGCTCCGAAAGAGGGAGTAAGTATTTTTAATTGATATACCTAGCTCTCATTGTACTGATCTCCTTCGGCAAGAAACGCCTAAGTTCCTGTTTCAGAATGATTGAGCTCAAGGAGCAGACATCCCATTTGAACATAATTAGTGATCTTTTGTGGGAAGACATTTAATGTACTAATAATTTTAAACGAAATTTGTAGGGTCTTGTTGTGATCCCGATGCATGTTGCTTATGCCCTGAAAAAGAAGGTAAGTGTCCATATTCATATAATCCATATACCGACACATTTAGTTTGAACGTTTCCTAAACCAGTCATGCTTACAAAAATGCTTTCGCGTGGCATGCCGTCCCGTTGACTCACCATTATTATTTTGTAACAGTCTCATCATTTAATCTTAGGTGATATGACAATTTACTTCAAGATGTAGTATAGTACAACTCTTTAGTGCTTGAGTATTTTCAAATGTTAGTTTACACATTTTTGGCGAATCAGATAGATTTTAAGACACTTATTTGACTAAGTTCAATAAAGAAGTATGTTTGATTTTAGCGAATTCTATGTCTTTGACTTAATAGTGCTCCCATGCACTAAAAACAAAATGAACTAAAAATATTGAGGTTAGCGCCATCTAGCGAGGACAGGCCACTATCGGGCCCGTAACCACAGTATAGATACTATACTGTAACATTCATTATAAGTTTTCGCGGTGATCCTTTTATATAATAGTACTTATACTTACTTATATAGTTTGTTCAGAATCAGTAACTGAATCGATTCCAATAATTTTTACACCATGATATAGATCATGGTGTAAAAATTATTGGAATCGATTTTTTACCCAAAAATATTTAAAAAAGGTCACAAGTTGGACACTAATTACAAAACAGGTCACGGCAGGTCATAGCGGGCAATAAACGCCAGCGCACAGCTGAGTGCGGGAGCAAAACTACTCCTCAGTCGCCCGGGTGGCCCGGTGACCATGTATTTATGTCGCCAACCAGGTACCATAACGGGCTTATAACTTTATGATTTTTCATAAATCAGGTTTCGCATATACTAAAAATAAGGTTGTATATAAAATACTACTTTGCCTTAATAGTGTCCATCTTTCAGATGCAGATTCTGTGGAGCTCTTACTACCGGCCACTGCTCGCCCAGAGTCGAGGTCGGCAGGAGGACACTACATGAGCTCTGTGCGTGAACTTTAATTCATTTTATTTAATTAATATTCCTTAAACTTTTAGGAGTGTCATCAAATCGTCAAAGTCTTGATTTTTACAACAACATTTTTGAAAAAGTAATACTAGCAATCATTGTGTTACATAAGATATTATTATGTATAAGCTTTATCTTTACTGCTGACTGTTTGTCCGAAAGAGTCATCGCGGCCCTGGAACGCAAATGAAGAAACACATGCGGGTTTTTAGTAAATATGAGTCTTACATCGCGGACTGGCAGACGCAGCGTTGGAAGGGATTCAAGACGTACAGGGCTGTTCGTTGTGGTGACACTTGGCGGCGGCCTATATACAACAGTGGACGTCTTTCGGCTGATATGATGATGATGATGAAGTATGGCGCTTCCTCTCGCACCACCCAGAGCGGGAGAGGTTATTTGATAACCTCCCAACCAAAAAATACTATGTACTTTACCACTTACCAGCCAATAAAGACAATATTTATATCACTAGTAGAATAAATATAGATATATAACATTAATGAGCCACAAAAAAGGTATTCTTAATTTTTCAGATTTTCAATCTTAATTCTGAATAAGATTTTTGATATTTTCACTCACAATTTTGGAAATATGTGTACTATTTATGTATACAACATTAAAATTTGCCCTTTTATAGGCACCCACAAAACCGGTCGCCGCGGATGACTATGAACCCATATCAGGCAATATTGGTCATATGACGTGTAAACATTGTGGAAACAAAGCTAGCCCAGGTGAATTTGGATATTCACCCGTTCTAGTTCCAGATGACCAGAATAGACATGAAGCTGGATTGAGTGATAATAGAGCTACTCTGGCGGAAAATGGAGGCAAAACTGATGAAAATGCGGCTAGGCCAAGTGAATATGGAGCTAGACAGGGTGAACATGAAACAAGGCCAAATGTAAATGGAGTGGGGCCTGGTGAATTTGGCGCTGGACCACCTGAATATGGAACCAGACAAGGTGAATATGAAATTAGATCAAGTGTCAATGGAACGAGGCCAGATGAATTTGGCACTAGACCAACTGAATACGAAACTAGACAGGGTGAAAATGAAACAAAACCAAGTATAAATGGTGCTAGGCGAGATAAATTTGAAGCTAGCACAGGTGAGTTTGGAACTAGACCAGCTGAATATGAAACAAAACCAAGTGCAAATGAAGCTAAGCTTGGTGGATATGGCACTAAACTGGGTGAAAATGAAACTAGACCAGGTGAATATGGTGGTAGACCGAGTGAATATAAAACTAGATCAAGTGTAAATGGAGCTAGGCCAGGTGAATATGAAAACAAAACAATTGCAAATGGAGCTAAACCAGCTGAATTTGGAGCCCAACAGGGTAAACATGACGTAAGACAAAATGTAAACGGAGCTAGGCCAGTTGAATTTGGAGTCGAACCAGCTGAATATGGAACAAGAGCGGTTGAATATGAAACTATACCGAGTTTAAATGGCATTAAACAGGCTCAATATGAAACTAAACCAGGCGAATATAAAGCTAGACTCGGTGAATATGAAATAAAACCTGAAATAGTAAATGGAGCTCAGCCAGGTGATAATGAAGCTAAACAAAGCGAATATGGCACTAGACTAAATGAATATGAAACTAATACGACTGTCAATGAATCTAAACCAAGTAGATTTGGAACTAGACTGGATAAATTTGAAATTAGACCAGGTGAATATGGTGCCAGACTGGCTGAATATGAAACTGTACCAAGTAAAAATACCACTAAACTGGGTGAATATGAAACTAGACAAGGTGAATATAATACTAAACCGGATGAGTATGTAACAAAACCAAGTGTAAACGAAGCTAAGCCAGGTGAATATAGAGGTGAACCAGGTAAATATGACAATAAGCCAAGTGGACCTACGACAGGTGAATACAAAGTTAAGCCTGGTGAGTATGCAACTCATTCAGCAGAACAAGAAAACAGGCCAGATGGGTATGGATCCAGTCCGGCCAAAAATAGGACTTGGACTGGTGAAGATGGAGACAGAACGATCGGTCATAAAGCTAGGCCGGGCTATAGTGGACCTCGGTTGAGTAAAATCGAACCCATAAAAGAAGCATATGAGATTGCATTGCGTAAAAATGAAAAAAGTTTAGATGAAAGTGAAGACAGACTGGAGAAAGATACAGTAGATAAAGATACAAATATAAAAGGTCCAACACGTCTTGTTGGTGAAAACGAAAAAGAAAAAAAGGGTGAATATGAAACAAGAGATGGTAATCAAAAAGTCAAAGAAATTGAGTCCCAAGATAGGTCATGTGGGAACGGAAAAAGTGGTGGTGAACGTAGAATAAGTGGCAGTGAAAAAAATAACAGAGAAAATGACACTGTAACTAGGGTAGATGAATCAAAGGCAAGAAAAATCGAAAACACGCGCAGATTAAGTGGGCGTGGAGGCGTAGAAACTGATCAGAGACGCAAACCAGGTGAACTAACCAAAGACTTTGAACATGGAGGTAAAATAAATACACAGACAGGGAGAGAAACTAATCCTGCAAGTAGAGCTGGAGGAAATGGAGCTAGAATGAGTGAACAAAGAAATAGACAGAGCGATAATTTAGCGAAATTCGGTGGTCGCGAAAGCAGAGTGGGTGATCATGAAGCCAGAGCTGGTGATGTAGGATTTCCACTTAATGATCATGATACTGGGCTAGGATTTCCTAACTCTAGGGTAGCTGAACCTGGTACCAGAGCAGCTGTATCTGGTGCTAGAGTGAATCCTAAAGACAGAATTAATTCTAGAGCGAAACCTGGCTATTTGGGTCAACCCAAAATTGGAACAACTAGTACCAAAGTAGAGGAAGCTTTAGTCAAATTAGATGATTCAGTCATTAAAAACAGAGAGGGCATCCCAGTGGTTAGACAAAGTAGAGTTGGAGGAACTGGAGCAGCAGGAACTTTACACATATCTGAACCTCAGCACCACGGACGAAGAATTAGTTCATCAGCGGGAAGACCAGCAATTGAAAAAAAACATTTGCCAGTCGGTCAAAATTCGTCATTGCTAAGGAAACCGACTCCGAATTCCTCAATACTTCGTAAACTTGAAGACAAACAACCTTTTAAAACCAACAAAGAGAATCTTCCGAAGAAAATAAATGAACCAGCTAATACTATCCCCGTTCCAGTTTCCAACGAATCCAGAAAATCAAAAACACTGCCTAAATCTCAACCCACTCCACTCCCACTATCGACTATTTCTGTCACAAATATTGCGAGTCTAACCACGAATAAAGCAATACTTGAAAAATGTATCGATGAAAAAGAAATAATTGTATCGACACATTCATTCAAAGACCCGGAAAGCGAGACACGGTCTATGAAGTTGGATTCAGTCAAACATATTATTGATGTCATAGAGAATACCATGGAAGAAACACAAACAGAACTGATATATACCGAAAAAAGCATTGCGTATGTTTCTGTAGATGAAGAAGTCCAAACTAATACAGAAACAGTAAAGCAGCGTGAACAAGAAGTGTCCGCAAGTAGTAAAGAAAGAGTCAACTCATGCACATGCACTCTCTGTAAACCAATACACGATAAAGCCACTTTCGATTCTGACGAGAATACCTTATCTATGTTAAATAAAGGTGGCGTAGTCAACATTAAGTTGAATATAGAAGTTCGGAACATTGTAAAATCAGTCTATTCTTGTCAGAAGAACTGTGGAAGGTCGCGATCGTTAACAAATATTACAAGATCAGAAAAAGAATCTCAGATATCTATTGACAATGATGTGGTGGTGAACCACAATTCATTGCAGTCTCTATTTACGAAACAGAACTTTCGAGGTTTTGGCTTTGATGGTTCTCCAAACGTGATGGTAGTCCAATGTGCTGGTTGTGGTAAACCCAACCCACCTCGATGTGATCAATCCCCTCCGTGCTGCGATAATAGTAAAAAGTATTTCGTATTATTAAATTCAGTGCTCGAAGACAAGGAAGATGGGTAAGTGATATCTTTATACCACTACCTGGGCCTCAAGTCTGCTATTACAATAGTGTCAGAATGGTTTATCATTGACTTAATAATTGTTGATTTTGTCCAAGTTTGGTAATCTACTAATATAATGGCGTCATTATGACTTTCCAATGGTCAACCACTGACATTCCAGTGAAAGAAATGGCATAGAATGGTAATCTCGTACATAATAACAAATGAATATTTGCCGCATGCGGATAAGTGCCAAAATTTTGACAGTTCGTTTGATCAGTGACCTACCATTAGAACGTCATTGTGCAGTCATTGCTTTTAATTTGTTTCGAGACAGCTCGATATTGTCATACTACCACAAGATCATTGACCGATCGATGATCGACCATTATGAATTAGCAGATTACGAACTTGTAGCAAAATAACAATGGGATCGTGTTGGAATGGCGAATTTATAAAAATAGCAGCCTTGGGTTCCTGATACGATGACTTTTGTGTGTGTAGAAAAATAATTTGTGATTTAGACGATGTTTTCTAAGTAAATTCTTGTTTTGACATATTAATGAACGGTAAAAAATTAAGTCATACAAACTGAACGGCTTATATTATGTTAATATTTAATTGACTCCTGTCCAAAATCAATCGCCCTGAGTGCTAGCTTCGTGCAGTAGCATCGCTGCATTTTCTATCTAATAAGCATACTGGATACTGCTATTATTATAACATACATTAACATTAACTTGATTGATTAGGAATCTATAATGCTTATATAAAATTCTACGACTTACATAAACCAATCATTTTCAGTTGTAATTTCACTCCACCATGTCAACCATGCGACCAAAGGCAGTCGAGAAAACAAAGCAGTGGAATTCCAATAAAACAGGCTTTTTCAGAGACGACTTTAGATACCATTACGACTGTTACGGTATCGGGGGTGCCATTGCAGAGGCGGGAGACAGGGAAATGTGTGACAAATACATCATGCCAAACTCAAGAGCCACAAAATGAGTGTATGATGACTAACCGCAAAGTGAGCATTACACAAGACTCGGTTACGAAGTGCGATATTGAAAAAAAGGGTAACTGTTCACTTTGTGTAGGTACGCAGGCTGTTAATCTTGTGCCAAAACAAAGCTGCCTAAAAATGTGCGCACAAAAATGCGAGCAAGAACATTCGCAAGTATTCTCAAACCCTTGTCCTTCAACACCCCCACCGTTATGTGAAAAAGTACGATCAGTATGCTCACATGTTCCCCCGCCAACATGTGAAAAAGATAGGCCAGTATACTCACAAGTACCCCTACCGACATGTCAAAAAGTGCAGCTAGTTTGTTCACATGTACCCCCAGCGCCATGTGAAAGAGAACAGTCAGTATGCTCACATATACCCCCTCCGGTATGTGAAAAAGTACGGTCAATATGCTCACATGTACCCCCAATTAAATGTCATAAAATACAGTCAGTTTGCTCACACGAACCCCCGCCTGTATGTGAAAAAGAACAATCAGTATGCTCACAAGTACCCCCACCGATATGTCAAAAAGTACAGTCAGTGTGCTCTCATGTACCCCTACCGAAATGTCAAAAAGTACAGCCAGATTGCTCACATGTACCCCCACCGGCATGTCAAAAAGTACAGCCAGATTCCTCAAATGTACCGCCACCAAAATGTGAGAAAGTACGGTCAGTCTGCTCACAAGTAAGCTCACAGACATGTCTACAAGTACAATCAAAAGGATGCCAACCGACAAGTCCTCACGTTCAGACAAATCAACAAGAAAACATGCCAATGCCACCGTGCTGTCTTAAGACACCACCGCCATGTATTCAAGTGCAGGCCCAAGCGTACCTGCAAGTACCACAAGTTTGTAATGCGGAGACGCAGACACGATGGGCTAGTATTTTAGTAAGTAAAAACTGTTTTGTTTTGTCATACAAATATCTACTTGTATCGATTTTTTTAAATTGTTTTTTTTTTAGTTACAGGCACGGCTTCACTGTGATGGCCGGTACTCATTTCATCTGCCGCCATTGTATTTGCTAAAAAATAATTATTCATGTTGTCAATGATATGTACGCAGCAAATAAAAGTAAAGTGTTTTTTTATTTTATTTTTTGTTTTTCTTAATTCATACTAATTCAAAAATTAATAATAATTAATTAATAATACTTAATTCACGGTTAGGCATATGGTTTTTTTTTCTATTTGTCAATATTTTTTTTTTAAGTTTGTGGTCTTCCAATGACATCTCCTGGTCCTTCTTTGCTTTCGTTCCAGGGCCCCAGAATTCACTTTCGCGTAACCCTTGTTCTATTTGACAATTGGATTCGATATCATCGAATTTTTATAATTCCCAATATACATTTGGAGGTAGGCGGAATAGATGGTAAAGTCCCGCAAACCTCCGTTGAAAAGGGAGGATCCTCCGACCAGACAGGTGATATGTTTGGTAGGCAACTGCCCGGCAGATGATTTCGGGCTGTTCTTTAAATATGTTCCAATCGCGCGGATAACTTTCATTGCGCGAAGCAGGTAGTTTTAGTTCTTATGTGACGCCATAGATGTCGCTACATACATAAACTAGTTTCTACCAGCGGCTTCGCTCGCGTGAAAGTAAGTTTTTCCATACAAACTTTGGACCCCTTAGAGGGTGAATTTTGGAAAATCCTCACTTAGTGCTCTCTTACGTCATAAAAGGAAAGCTTTTATAGAATTTCACACTTCTAGTCTCAGTAGTTTCAGCTGTGCGTTGATATGTCAGTCAGTCAGTTTCTCCTTTTATATATATAGATAATTCAATATTATCCAAAATATTGTATCAACAAAGAGACTTCCACTCTTTGATATAACCAGAAACACAAAAATATACTTCAAATTGTACTAAAAATAATTATATTTATCTAAAATTAATTGCAGACAACATATACAGCAATGATGAGAACAACAATACTGTAGATACAGATCTAAATAGTCTGGCAGCTGTAGAAGCTGCTAGCTGTTGGGCTTGGTAGGCAATCAGCTTGCGTGCCAGAATATTGAGCGGCTTCGTCTCCAGGTTGCGTATCTGCATCTCTGTGATCGACCTCAGACTGTGTATCGGCATTTCTAGCATCACCTGCAATAATTTAGGTAACCTGTAGCTTGCTAATAAGGTAAGTATTTTTGTCATAAATATGACACAGCAATATCTGTGAATTTACACCCTCTTATAATCGAATCCTTTCCAATAGCTTTCTTTGGAAGCTCTGGAATAAAGAGGCGACTCCTCAAACATGCTTTATTTGTCCACATAATTATGGTTGTTAAATAACATACATACAGCTATAATGGAACGCTTCGGTGCGGCGTGACAGGAACTCGCGCTGGTGGACCACTCGCGAGCCATCAACGATCTTCGCGCGGACGAAGACTTCCGAAGAGAATACGAATGAAAAACAATTGAAAACGTTTTTTCACAAAACGAAAGAAAAAATAAATGTTTTCAATTGTTTTTCGCGCGAAGATCGTTGATGGCTCGCGATTGGTCCACCAGCGCGAGCACCTGTCACGCCGAACTGAAGCGTTCCATTTTCAGCTGTATGTACGTATGTATGTTATTTAACAATGGTTCTATTAAAAAACTACCTCTTCTCATAAAAATCCAACCTGAATCTAATCATAAGTCAGATATTTTAGTCTGCTATAACCATAACACTTATTAGCAACCGAGTGTCGCCTAGTTACTTACCAAGCTTACACATAAATGCAGCAGTTTGCTAATGTTATTAAGGAAGTAACAGTAAGGTCTTACTTGTGCTGTCAAGCCGGACATAGCTTCAGGGTTGATGGCACTCAGGTCTGAGCCACTGACCTCGGCCAGGAGTAGACCTAGCCGGGACACTTCCCGCGCGCTCCAACTATACGACTTACCTAACGCCTGGTGGAAATGACACGGCAACTTGTTACAGTTTCTGGTGAATGTAACTATAGAAGTTAATTTTTTGATAAATTAATAGTCAACTGGTTAGTTTCAAAAGGTTCCTACATCCTGTTAATTACATATTTAGATAACGGGATGAATAGTTTCACGTTTGACAAATTTAATTTGTCTGGACTAACCTGGGTTCTCATCATCATGGCTAGATAAAACCTGCGTTGCAATGGATCGCACGCTCTTATGTGATAAAATATCTGAAAAAGATAAAAAATCTATATCTGAGGTCCAACGGAGTTACCGGAGATGAAATATATTAACTTTATGAAAATAATAACACGTTCGACACGCTCTGCCCCCCTAGCCACCGTTACAACCATTTCGTTTCGATTCTCTTTTCGTTGACCGCCTCGAGTAGGTCACGCCTCCGATTCCTTAATTCTGATGTAATCTCATCGCTCAGTCACGTGGTCAGAACAAAGGATTAGGAGGCGGGGCCGACTCGAGGCGATCAGCGAAAAGAAAATCGAAACGAAACGGTTGTAATTTGGCTAGGGGAGCTGGTCTTCAAACTTGCTTCCATCTCACAGTCTGACTTATATTGTTGATTATCACGTATTAGTATTATAGAGAAAAGAAAGAAAAATGATGTTTATTTAGCACACAGATGCACAATGTCGGAACAATTAAATAGAAACTTAAATTGTTATTGTTTTACACAAAAACACGGCTGTGCCTAATAAGTTCAGTTCAGCAAAAAGCCAGAAAACTACAAATAAGTTGCCTGACTCTAGTATTTAACTAAACCTTAAGAACGCCTAACCCGAAATACATCATACGCATCTTTCTCTAGATATTTTGGAAACACAGATATACTGTCAATATTCTTTATGTTTCTATTGAAATCAAAACGTCATTAATCCAATAATAACATCTGAAAATCTGCCATTTTGCGTGAAATTTGGCCCTTCATATGTACTCATAACTAAAAAAGTAAAGAAAATATAACTAAATAAACCTTACACATTTAAGTGAGATTATAAATGACAATTTTTTTTTCCAAAAACTTTTAAAATTTTTTAAAAAAACCTCAATTTCCTGGAACAAGTTTTGTGAAAAATTCGACGGAATTACCGAATACCAACAGCGTTTAGGCGTTATGTTTTTTTTGTATAACAAACATTGCGTTGAATACAAGCTTTTTTAAACCATGCTCACGTTGACGATAGATGATCAAAAAGGGCCCTGAAAGTTACTAATTTTTAAAGTGCCCTTATATCATATTCATTTTGAGTTAACCATAACATAGCTCTTATCATATTATTCGCGCCTCTACGAAAGAAAAAGCAATATAACTCTAGGAATCGTTTGACTTCAAACTTTCTTCAAGGTGCTCTTATCCATCAGTCTTCACATCTTCGTTTATGTATAAGTTGTGTTACTTTTTTGGTGTACAATAAAGTTTATTCTATTCTATTCTATTCTATTCTATTCTATTCTATTCTATTCTATTCTATTCTATTCTATTCTATTCTATTCTATTCTATTCTATTCTATTCTATTATTACAAACCTGATGCGTCAGCTGCAGGTACGTGTTCTCCGGTATCCTTCTCATGAAAATCATGGGCACTCCGCACATCAAGTTGTTCATGATGTTCAGGTACTTCGCGTCTGACCAGTGAGGGTTCAGTTGTATGTACTTATTGGCCACCACACCTACCTACAATACAATACTGTTCAGCAGTAATGGTGCAAATAACAAAACTGAATAAGAGAGAAGAAACTGAGTGAAAAGATAAGTAGGAAAATTTGATGTATTAATAATAAATGTTTCGGAAAATTGCAAACGCCACCGTAAGATTGTAAAATATTGCGAGAAATGGTAAACTATTTTTTCTAAATTAAACGCAATTATGTTGGAAACTAATGAATTTGTATGTGATTTATCTTTTGTAAAACGATTTTTCATATATTTAGAAATTGTAATCATTACAATCATACGGAGTTAGCAATTTTCCGGTGACATACACACATCGAAGTTTAAAAAGAGGTGAATTTTTGAGATGGGCCATCAAGGACAGGTTCCTTAACCGTTGTAGCTACATAAATACGATCCTAGGAGAAAATTCATAATATTTTGAAAACATTTTGATCTGCAATCATTGATTTTGAAAAATAAATAGGTAAAATCAGAAAAAATGGGCATTTTTCACAAAAACTTATTTTGATACCAATCAGTCCTGTTTTTAATAAGAATCAAAAACACTTCTGGACCAACTTAGGTTTGAGCATTAAAAAAGTAAAAAATCCCAAAAAAATCTTTTCTCATACAATTTTTAATATTAGTATATAGTCGGCCTTATAATGTTCCCACTGTTGGGACTCAGGCCTCCTCTCTAGGAGAGGGAATGGGCCGTAATTCACTACGCGGGCCCAGGGCGGGTTGGTAACTGTAGTGATCAATCGTAATAATAAACAATATTTTTAAACCGTTCGTAGATATTTACCGTAAGTAAGAAGAGCTGTAAAACTGAAAAATAAAGTAAGAATAAAGAACTTTTATACACAGTTACTGAGACAATACACACAAATAAAATAAAAAGAAATAAAAAAATAAAAACGTAGTTTGTAATATGTACCTCACTGCTGCACTAAAAAAATTAAGCTGTAACACAAGAAATATGCTGCCCGACGCAGGGCATTTTTCAATCTTTATTTATAAATTGGTCAACAATTGCCCTGCCGGACCCTGTCACTGGGATCATAGAGATAAGTAGGTAATATTACAAATTAACAGAAGAATGTAATAAAAGAAAATAAGTTGATATACCTACAGATCAAATTAAATAAAAAGTCTTCCAATGAACTTTGAAGGACAAATGACCAAATTTACCTGATGTCGATTAAGATCAGGGTGAGTGCCGATAAACGAGAGTATCTTGTTATCAGACAGGTTGAGCCTAGACATCTCCCTGCCGTTGATGTACTTGAACAGTGGCCGGTACCTCTCCAGCGTCTCGTAAGTGATCTCATTGGGCGGCGTGGAACCCTTTACAACATCCCACGTTGCAGCAAGCTTCTCATGGGCTACATGCATCATGGCTATTGTTCTTGCCTGCAAGAATGACATTTCTTACCATGTCGAACTCATACCGACTCTGAATTTTAGCCAAAGCTGCCAATCTCCACTCTCAACTGATACTGTTCTCAACTATGCATGAAATATCCCCGGGAACAGTGTTTCACTTTAAAGAGATGTTAGGCTTCGACCCTGTCGGTCCCCTACCCCAACAGGGTCGAAGCCCCTGGCCCCTGTAGGCATGGGTTGACTTTCAGAAGGGAAACCCAGGCTCCTGCAACGCTAGGCAAAGAAGGAATATAGGTGTGGTTTTAGTCAGTAAAAGTCTGCCACGCCCAGTTCCGCTTTAGAGCAGGAGAAGTCATTAGATGCTTTCCTTAGAAAGAATGAAAGTCATTAGAAATCTCTGTGAGTACCTTATACTGCACTACTGCACCTGCACATGAAAGTGTAACCATTTTGACTCTAGATATCATTAAAGAAATTCCTTAGGAGAAATCTGACCCCGGGAACGCAAACAACGGCTCAATACTGACTATCAGTGACGTCACAAACGCCAGCGATGCAGTAAAAAAAAACAGCAACGGAATTTGGTTAATATTGTTTAGACAACGCAAATAAAAGAAATATGATAATCTAATGGTTAGTCGGTCTAAGTTACGTTTTAGTATTCTAGTGCGAGCTTTATCAGGTATGACACTTAACTCTTTTGTATGAAAAAAAAGACAGGTCTCGGTTATTATTCTAGTGGTCGCAAGTGCTACTGCTGAGCACGAGGATTCAATTCTCGGTTTGAGAATTACTGAGAAAATTCAGATAAAAAAAAACAGCCCCTCTAGCCAAGTTACAATCGTATCGTTCGCGCCGAGCGCCTCTAGTAGGCCACGCCTCCGATTCCTTTGTTCTGACGTAATCTCAACGCTCAGTCACGTGGTCAGAACAAAATAAACGGAGGCGTGGCCTACTCGAGACGTTCGGCGCTAACGAAACGATTGTAACTTGGCTAGGGGGGCTGGTCAGTCTAATTACTCGGAACGTAAAAATATAACTGGTGAAAGGTAGATGTACTATAGGATCACTTGTGCTTAACTTTTTTAAAGAATTCAGGCATTTTAATGTGCAGCTCACTATTATATCTCAATATACAAGGTGCAGTTGTGAATTTGCACAACATTTAAGGAGGTTGTTTATAAAACTCGTTAATCTAGGTATACATATAATAAATCTGTAGAAATTTTCAATTGTGCACGCATCACGTAAAATGTAAATAACTTTTATACATAAATAAAAAATTAAATAGAAAGAAAGAAAAACAAAAAAAGAACAACTAACTAACTTTGAAAAATAACGTTTATTTTTAAATATATTCTTGAGGTAACTATTACAAATTATATTTCAGTAGTCAGATTAATTGTAGTGACCAAAAGTCCTCTAAACACAAAAATTATTCAGCCGAGAGTATAAGCGCGAGAGCACGCATGCGTTTCAGAGCGAGTGAGACTATTTCATGCACTTGATTAGATGTTTGGTCACTATAATTTGTCTGACAAATGAAATGTAACTTTGTAATAGTTAAATTAATGACATACTTAAAAATCAGACATGTAAAAAAAAATAAGTAAAGTTTATTTACTTTATCAAGTTACATACAATTTTAACATATAAAAGTTATCTACGTCGGCTTCGTACATTTTACGTGATGCGCGCACAACTAAAAACTTCGATTTTGATCGAGAATCAGTACCTAACAAATTATGTTGCCTCCAGAATTTTTTTGTAGACTCAAAACGGCACCTTGTATAATCACTTACAGAATGCAGCACATAAGGTCCTGGTAATCGCAACACATCGGAGATATCTCCTGAGACAAATATGGCGAAGGCATTCACTGCTGTCTGCATGTAGTCACTGGTCAGCTTCAGCACACTGTGGCCTCGGTGCATGTACTCCAAGAAGGGCAGGTGGACACTGCCCCTATCTTGGAACGTTTCGGCTCTGACGATCAAGTAATTGAATTTAAAATTTTTAAGATTTTTTATTTCACGTAAACCTAGATAGACTGGAAAAAACTCCGTGGGGCATCCATAATGTTTTCATAAAGCTACAGATACACTTAGAGACGAAATGTCCCCCAATATGACACGCAACGCTCAACCTACGTGACGCTGCATGGTTGCTTAGTGTCCCGCAACTTCCCCCCAATATTTTACTCTGCATTCTTCGTGACGCACGACATGTTGTTGGACAGTTTGTCGGCGCCTCATTTCGGGGAATATATTTGGTCCCTTAATGTATCTCAAGCTTATTACCGTGTTAACAGCAAGGCTCTCAAGGTAACTCAAGGAATAGAGTTGGGTTCTTCGGGGTTACCATGACGTTCAAAGTAAGATTGTTTGATTCTTATTTCAGTGTGGGTAAGAGACACAGCCATACAGGTTGTCTAGCGCTATCTCTTACCTACACTGGAAATAAGAATGAAACAATCTTATTTTAAACGTCATGGTACAGGTCCTGGTCAGTAGCATTCTGACACTCTTTCTTGCTCCAACATGAAGCTAACCCAGAACAGGAACAGTTATAAAATGATTTGCCACCTCAAAAATAGCATATATTATTAACAGCTCGTGCTTAATTTTTTTATTTGGGACATAACTATACTTACTTGTGGTTTATACACGTTAATACTTGTATGCAACTAGCTTTTACCAGCGGCTTCACCCGCGTGGAAATAGGTTCCTCTATAAAAACTTTGGACCCCGTTTCATACCGTTGGAGGTAAAGGAAAATCCATTTTTATTTTTTATAATATATGTTACCGGCAATCTACAGTCAGGTATTCAATACAATACCTAAGCAATGTAGATATAGAATACCTGGGACGTCCAGGCAATGTATGAAATATTTATTGGCTATTACATACTTTACCTAGGTAATGTATAGAATTCGTAGGTATTGTATATAGTACCTGCTGGTCCACCGGCAATGTGTAAAATAAATAGATTTCGGGTAAAATTAACAATGTATACCAACTTACCTATAAAATGAAGGGCAAATGAAACATACACTTAAAACCTATTTCTGTCTGCGGGGTTTATAGGTAGGTTTAGTTATCCAAAAAAAAAAGGAAAATGTATCGAGACTGAAAGCCTTAATCTCAACATTCTCATAGCCACTACATGCAATCTATTTTCATCCGTCTTTTTCACAGCTCAATGTTCTAATTCATAATTATCTTGTAAATCTCTACGTAATAAACAAAAAACCGACTGACGATTTTTGTCATTTTTTAAATTTACCTTTGGCAACTAACGTGTTACCAATCCGCACTGGGCCCGCGTGGTGGATTACGGCCCATTCCCTCTCCTAGAGAGAGGAGGCCTGAGTCTCAACAGTGGGAACATTAAAAAGGCTGATTATGCTATGCTTATGCTAAATAACGTGTTAGTGACAGTTTGCTCAAATATTACTCACCGCATCACTTGTCCCGTCGGCCAGTGCGCCAAGTAATCTCCCTCTTCGTCTTGTAGAGCCGATTTCATTTTTATTTTTCTTGCAACTTCTAGCTGGAACAAACTGAGACGTTTGTAGCTCAAGTACCATACCAATGGGTCTTCAATTTTACGAAACAGACGTGCTATGTGTATGACAGAATGCGCTGTGACAGACAGACTGCCCGTTCCATCATCGAACCACTAGACCTACGGCGATACGCCACCGGTACCTACATGGTGGACATCTCACCTATACGCAAAAAAAGTTTTGAGAACACCTTCATTATGCGTACAGGTTATAAGCGGAATTCCCTGCCGGAGTCTGTGTTAACAGATAGCTACTGCCGAGTTTTTAAGTCAAGAGTATGAGGTATGCAAGCGTGCTCCATCGTCGTTCACATCATCGCTTGCCATCAGGTGAGATAGTGGTCAAACGTCAATCTACCACTAATGACGATTTAAAAAAAATTGACGTTATTATGGGTGGGACAAGCTAAAAAAAATCAGCTGCTCCATACATTTATCTTCGCATATGTCGTCAAAATGTATGGTGCAGCAGATTTTTTTTTTTCGTGGTTTCAGGTTTGGTCCCATAGTAAAAGTTGTTCATAATGAGGAGTACAATGTCCCCTCGAAATATTTAAAGTTAATTTTTTAACACCTTATATATTCTACAAAGAATAGTAGATTATCCCTTCGCGCGCAAGGGGGTATTATTATTACCAAAAAAAAAAAAGCTTTTCAGGTTTTTTCAAGGAAAAATGAAGATATGGAAAGCTGAGCGAAGTGAGGAATTTAAGCCGCCCAAGACAAAGACAACTTTATCCCCGTGTTGGATACTCTACTTTTTACACCATCTGTGAGATATTTAAAAGACAATTTACAAAAACAAATGACATATTAGAGAAATACAATAAGTATTATTTACAAGTTAATCCGACATTCAATAAATTCACTACTCTAAGATTCTATCATTTTAATTTTCTATAATGCTAGCTCTTTCATTACTTTTTTTAGGGACTCGTCAGTAACCACATTTTATTCTTTTTTTTTGTCAGTGGCCAGTTTGATTTTTGAATTTGTTCTAAACTTCTTTGATGCGCGTACATTCTAATTCACAGTGTTTTATTTTTTCAAAATGATAGTTTTTGACGTTCCAAATTCAAATCTCATTATTCCCTAGGCCTATTCACTATCCCTGTCCTGTAATGCTAATGTACTTTTTAAGTATTAGCATTTAAGTTTCTATATTGTAATCTCATTGTGTGTACCTGTGTGCCAAATAAACGTGTTTTCTTTCTTTCTTTCTGTCCAACCAATTTCGAGCTGAACCAGTTGATTTCCCCAGCTTTCCGAAGGGTGTCCATCAGGCAGGGATGACAAAGCGCAGTGTGAACAGTTATGGTATATTACATTATCTCCCTAGACAGTTTATTAATTACATTTACAGTTTTCTAATTTTGATGATTTTACTCTAGTCTCTAAGCTAGAGCCTAGAACCCAACGGGATCTATCTTATATGCGAAATAACGATTACGGGTATTTGTTTGTTCACGTATTCAAAAGGTAATCTTTAGGAGACTCCGATAACGATAATTCTGTCATATATAGAAAGTGACAGTATTTTTAATTAATAAATGAATAAATAATCTACAAACATAAATTCTAAAAGCACGACTGACGCGGTGGTTGAGCGATGGGCTACTGCGCTGCATCCCGCACAGAGTTCGATTCCCGCACGGAATAAACATTAGGAGTACCTGATTCCTAGGGTGAGGCAGTTTTAAAAAAAACTCAGCTTCGCTATCAGAGGTGATACCGGTAAGTTTGCCCTAAATATAAAAGTTACATAGCTGCCTTCACTGGGTCAGCAAAAGCTTTCACCAACAGGTTCCATGGTATTACATAACGTTGTGTCATTCACATAATGACTGTGACGAATTTTTTAAGCTTTGGATATTTTTTTTCGAATTTTCTCTATCTGCGAGGTGTGTTGCAATTAATTTTTGCCTATCAAAAATCCTATTCTTTTGTGGGCTTGGCGCACTAGTGTTATTTACATAGTATAGAATATGGCAGGTATTTTAAGTATACCTTACCTGTACCTACCTACTACCTACCTGTACCTACCTACCCTAAGTATAAACTAATCAAATATATATATTATCTATTATTTTATTTGAGTTTATATAAATTGTTAAATAATAAATTATAATTAATAAATTAGTATAATATTCCGTAACATTGAATGACAATACCTACATATATTTTCTGCTGTTATGCAAGCAAAATCACAGGCAGAAGTTAGTAAACCATAAACGTAGAAAACGTACCAGCTTTGTTTCCATATAAGACTTCTTGAAAAATCTTTTCAAATTTCAGCAAAGGGTCTGAGTAAGAGATAAAAGAAATAAAATTAATCTAAAGTGGGTGATCGACGTACGAGACTATACAGCTGCCCCCCTAGCCAAGTTGCAATCGTATCATTCGCGCCGTACGCCTCGAGTTCCACGCCTCCGATTTCTTTGTTCTGACCACGTGACTGAGCGTTGAGATGACGTCAGAACAAAGGAATCGGAAGCGTGGCCTACTCAAGGCGTTCGACGCAAACGAAACGATCGTAACTTGGCTAGGGGGGCAGCTCAGAAGAACGAGACCGGCGTCCATACAGCACGCTGCGTAAGGGCTTGGACACATTAAACTTAGCCTGCGAAATTCAAATCTTCATAAGTTTTAATAAAACAACAAATAACTTCTCCCGCTCTGGATGGAGCGAGAGGGAGTGTGGGACTGACTAAAACCTACTAGTCTTCCTTCCAGGGCCATGATTACTCTTTCGAACTATCCGTATAACCTAAATAGCAAGCTGCACAGTCACGTCGTGTTTTACCCCAGAAGCATGCACTATTCAGAATAGCAAAGCCACGATATAGGCTAGTGACAAAAAGACGAATATAAATTCTGTAACTCACGAACCTGTGGCCTTAGTGGTGGAAATGCTGACTGTGACGAAGCTGAACCCTGCGGAACTACCGTATCTTGGATCCTTTGCCAGCTTCTTTTTGATCAGGTCATGGGTAGGCCCTTCCTGATTGCTCAAAATTATACCACACTGCGACTCTTTGGGACAAGAAAAACCATTCAGAATATGACAATACCTGCACAAATTGATACTTGGTAACCATAAAAAACTGGGCAAGTGCGAGTCGGACTCGCGCCCTGAAGGTTCCGTATATACTTACCTATGTAAATAGTTCGAATAGGAGTTTCGAAGATTTTTCCGAATCGCAAAGTTTTTTGAGACGTGACAACAAATTTATTGTTTTCAGATTTATTTATATATGTGTGCTATGTGACTTTGCTTTATGCTAATTTGCAGGTTTCTGGGTCAACGGGAAGTACCTTATGAATTTCGTTTCCCTTATGAATATCGGAATATACGTTTTTTGCGACATAAATGGTCGTATCATTTTTCTCTCGTTATAAGTTTGATTTTTTCACACATTCAAGGGACCACAGATCTGAGTATATGGTTTAAATTTCAACTCGACACCTCCACGCGATCCAGATATAAAGGTTCTTGACAGACAGACGGACGGTCAACAAACTGATCCTGTAAGAGTTCCGTTTTTTCCTTTGAGGTACGGAACTCTAAAAAGGAGGTTCTCAATTCGGTTGTATTTTATTTAGGGTGCTAATTAAACAGACTTCTTTCTAAAAGCATTATTCTCCTCTAACAGTCGACTTTGCGTTATATATTAATAATTCAGCCACAATTAACGAGCGTCTAAATTAGCCACTTTTGTGGGTGGTTATAAAAATCTGACCTAACCTATTCGTGTCGGAGTGCCCTACAATTCCGATTTCGCTTCGCTCGCTCTTGGATTAGGAATGGTTGTAAAAAAGACAAATTTGTTTATAGAGGCTATCTCATTTTCTCGTTGCTTAGTTAGTTATCAATTGAAAAGTTAGATCAAAGGGACAATAAAGAAATGTGTGTCTTTACTTATAATTTATCTTATATTTATATTTGTTACCTCAGAACTCAGTCAATAACACTAAAAGCAGCAGAACCAAAAACGTAATTACACATAAATCTCAGTTTGACTTGCGAGACGCAAGAATTCAGAGTGCAAGACCGATTCACGTTTCGTAGTTACTACAAACCGACACGTAAATCGGTCTTGCAAGGCTGCAAGATACATGGCACACTACTGAGCGTTGAAATCGAACAATGTGGTTTTATTTCGGTATAGATTTTAGTGTAATTTAGCATTACTAAAAACGGACATAAGCGAATTACTTCGAAGTTTGAGAAGCTAGTGAAACCAGAGTGGAAAGAGGCTCTACAACAAATAAACTTACCACTTATGTTCTCATTACCAGTCAATGTGAACGTTTTGATGTTATAAGTAAACACTACATTTACGCAAATATAAAATACTGTTATGTCGATAATCAACATGATTTTCTGTTTTATTATCATATGAAATTAGCTGACAAGTCAATTCAGTGTGGCTCTGAAATGGAAATCTTAAACATTTCAAACTAGCGACCGGCCCTAGGTTTGCACGAGTGTTAGAAATTTTTGGGATTCTCGGCTTCTCTCTGCTATAATATACATACCTATATTATACACTTAAATTTTCCTGATGAATCACTCTATCTATTGCTGAAAACTGTACGAAAATCCGTTACTCTGTAGTTTTTGAGTTTATCGCAAAAAAATCTCTTTTGCTTGTCATTAGCAAATATGAACTTAATTTTAAAAGAAATAAAGTACATTTTAGAATTTCTAATATTGCTTCGTAATCAATCCAGTCCTTCGACAGACAGTCCAGTTGTGTAGATCTAATTTCGACAAAGAGGTCAACCGTCGAATCCGACTCAGCTGGGCAGCGTTCGGGAAACTGCGCGGTAACTTCTCATCCTATATACCACAGTGTCTCAAGTCGAAAGTCTATGACCAGTGCGTGTTGCCAGTGATAACATATGGTTCCGAAACGTGGTCGCTCACAATGGGCCTCATCAGAAGGCTCAAAGTCAACCAAAGGGCAATGGAAAGGGCTATGCTCGGAGTTTCCTTGCGTGATCGAATCAGAAATGAAGATATCCGCAGAAGAACCAAGGTTGCCGACATAGCACGAAGAATCGCCAAACTTAAGTGGCAATGGGCAGGGCGTATTACTCGCAGAACAGATGGGGCCGAAAGGTTCTGGAGTGGCGACCGCTTACCGGAAAACGCAGTGTTGGAAGGACCCCTAAAAGGTGAACCAATGACCTGGTGAAGGTTGCGGGAATCCGATGGATGCAACACGCACAGGACCGATCTTTGTGGCGACGCTTGAGAGCGACCTATGTCCAACAGTGGACGTTTTTCGTCTGAAATGATGATGATGATGAATCAATCCAGTTAGTCCGTAGGTTATACAAAACCTTTGGAACATTGAGCTACTCGCTGTTATCTATTAAAACTATTAGAAGCTATACATCCTACATGCTGCTAAAACAGCCGATGAAAAAACAGTCAAAATTGACAGGACCTAAGCAAGTCATGTTACTCTGTTACTCTTTAGCATAACCTCAACATTACTGTAAACATATTTAAATCAAATGAGTTTTATTACACATTTCTATGTCTTCAACAACTTCCAGTGACTGTGAGAGTTGCGACTGTTCGCAATGCACGTATTCGTTTGAAAATAATCAGAATGAATACGGGAAACTTGTGAAGAACAGCCGCCATGTCCCGATCTACGCAACCATGGCACATCCCCTGATTTACTACGCTCAAGTTGTAAGTGCAGGTATTAGTTTCACGTCAGGGCACATGCTTGGGTCCTCAACATTGATTGTTGCTCTCTTCTGTGTAACTCTGACTGTGTGATTTTTAATTTTAATTGACGTAAACTAGTGCCCACCTGATGGTAAGTAGTGATGCAGTGGCTGATAATGAAGCGCACTAGCTTATTATGAACCAGAAAATAAACTAGTGCGCGTCATCATCAATGATTGCATCAGTGCTTACCATCAAGTGGGATCGCAGTCAAGCACTGGTTTATATCAATTTAAAAAAAAACCTATTCACTCTAGCCCAGAAGTAAATTGTGTAGAATTAATCTCTAGTACCTACTACTGCACTTTTTTTAAAGGCAGTATTATTCCAGATGAACCTATGTCCAAACATTTACACACAACCACACGACGCACATTCTGAAAGTTGTTGGTTCAGTAGCGGCTACTGAATCGATTTCAGTTGGGTAACTTTTTATCCTAATATAATCAAGAAATATTTTAAGATAAAAATGCGCTACCAATGTTTCTTATATAATTTGCCTACAATTAGGATGACTAATTTCTTTATTTTTTCTTGCGACATCTCTTTGTTGTACATTGTAGCAGCAGCCAAAAAACTGGAGGCAATCCAACGACCCGCCCAGGAAAGATAATCCATTCAAGAAAGCTTTCAAATGGTACACACAGGTAAACGTTTTAGTACCTACCCAAAATGAAAAATAAATAAGTATTCCCAACTTTAATATAATCGACATGATTGTAGTGATTACCATAATGCGGGAACAACATTAGACCGACGCACACGTGGACCACGCCTGATTTGTACGTAGCGGTGCGTCGCCTAACGTGGACCTAATGTAGCTCTACAAGTCTAGTTGCCATATAAAATGTATGGAGACCGACGCGCCCTGATCGGCGTACGTGGCCCACGTGGACCCAATGTAGTTCTACCTTAAGTACTCTTGCCCGTTCTTTTTTAAGATTGTACCAAAATGACGAGAATTTTTATCCAGGAGCGTGGTCGTATAATATCGAATAGAACTGACATTTGCCCGGAAAGAAGCGGGTTCGCGAACTGGCTGGACAACAAATATGACGAGTATCTACGCGAAGGTGGGCAGCCAACGAAGCCTGCGGGTACCCTCGAATCTCGAATGCCGAGGGATTCCCTCGAATCTCGGATTCCGAGAGATTCTCTCGAACTGGAACCATGGTATATAGAGCTTGATGGTCGTTATTCTCATGCGCTTACTCCAATTGCTTTTGCGGTCAACATTTCTCTTACCACCTTATTTTCCTATTAATCGTAATATCATTAGTCACCCCTTTCCAGAAAAATCATACCCAGTTTATATACAACTTCATCACGTAGTAGACCGTAAGTTGCATCAATTCTGAAAACGTTTCCGGCAGATTATAAGTAGATAATTAGCGTTTGTTCTCCAAAAACTAAGTACCTACTTGCTACTAAATATATTTTTGTGCGTTTCAGTCCAGGAGCGTCCAAAAAATATGGACGACTCAAAAGGTAAGTTTTCTAAACATTTCTTCTTGACAATTTTGAAAAAGCGTTTGGATTTGTTAGAGCGTAATCTGTAATGCACTAATGCTCCATTTTACCATAAAACAGAAAGATTTTTTGTTCATTGAAGTATTAATCAAATTCATATAAGTAACCTTTATGTTTCAGTCCATGGAGTAAACGAAGACGCTCAGTTAATGATGGAGGGGATGTGCCTGAGAAGTAAGTATATTGTGCATACATTTTAATCTATTGACATGTTGAGGACGAAAAGGCTTGGGATTGACCTGCTCCAGTACGCACTACAACTGTTGTCTTATTTTTCTCTTTTGTTTTTATTTTCAATTGTGCTCTTTATTATTATTATTTTACAATTTGATATTGTAGATTATTTTTATTTTGCAATTTGACTTTATGTTAAGGCCGGAACGAAACCATGGCGACCAACGACATTTGTCAAACACGTTTGTCATGTTTAGTTTTTGTGTGAACCTTTCAAGTGTGATTATAATATACGCGATAAGTATCGACTGTAGTGCTATATTATTTACCCCTACCTCGCCATAAACGGACCCTCGGGAGTATACATGGTCCTTCGAGTTGGATCGGTCGGGAGTGTTTTGTGGTAGTCTTCGGTGGTGGCACTGATTACCACCCTTCGCGTCAATACTGGACAGTGGATTGCTGTTCAGAGCATCCCCTTCAACGGGCACCAGGTGAGGAGCCCAAGAATTGGAGGTGGAACCGAGTGGAGCTGAGCAGCCGGGTTGTGGAACGTGCGCAGCCAGCCAGGTGTGGAGCGTGGAAGCAGCCGTACTGGTAGCGACATTCGGAGGAACGACGGAAGGAGGTCGTGGTGAAGCAGACGACACCATTGTGCGGTGCAGTGCAGCACGTCGCTTGGGTGGTGCAGTACAGCATTTGTGTCAGTGAGTGAAGTGGAAAAACTGTGAGTACATTTTATTGCAACTTAGATCAGGAATTTATTGAAGAAATTTGAACTTTGGAAAATTAACTTTTAGTTTGGGACTTGTGATTCATTGTGCAAAAGGTGGTTCTGACGGGGAATCCATGCCCGATTTTGAACTCAAGTAACTTAAACACTTGTATTTTATTCTGACTTTTGAATATTATTTAGTTTGTTGTTTAATTAAATTATTTATTTTTGGGTGTTATTTAGACGTAATTGTTCCAAAATGGATTCCTTATTTAATATACAGGAAGACGTAAAAGCTAAAATGCTCAAGGCGAAATCAAATTTTAAGAAATCTCCAAAGGAGCGCCTAAATACAGCATATTTAGAAACACGTCTAGAAAATTTGGAACAGTTATGGAACCTATTTATGTCCACTCATAAAGATATATTGAGCACTATAAAAAGAGCTGAATTGTTGAGCTCAAGTTATGTGAAAAATAGTCTTTACGATGAAGTTGAAGAATTTTATGTAGAATTTAAATGCGAATTAAAAGAACACATATTGAGCATAAAAAATTCTTCTCTTCATTCTAATGATTCATGCGCGGATTCAAAAACTTGTTGTCAGAAAGAAAAGAATGTTAACCGTATTAAGCTGCCCGAAATAAAAATACCTTCATTTTCGGGAAAATATTCTGAGTGGCAAACGTTTAGAGATTTATTCATAGGTCTGATTCACGATAACAAGTCTTTAGATGATGCACAACGATTCTTTTATTTAAAGGGGCATTTGACAGGGGAAGCTGAACAATTGTTGCGAAATATTAATATCACTGCGGACAATTATAAAACAGCATGGTTGAAGTTGGATAAAATGTACAATAATAAAAGATTTCTGGCAAATGGAATAATAAAAAGATTACTGTCGCAAAAATCTTTGGCTGTTGAATCAGCTTTCGAAATAAAGCGACTCATAACTACTACTTCAGAGTGTCTAGAGTCTATTAGGAATTTGGGTGTAGATGTCTCCTCCTGGGATCTTATTGTGATACATATCATTAGTGGAAAGTTAGATAAAGATTCTAGGAAGGCTTGGGAACTTCACGCAGCTTCAGACCCAAGTGATGAATTACCTACCTTTGAACTTTTTTCAGAATTTTTAAACAGTCGTTTTAGAGGGTTAGAAAATTTAGATAATAAGGTAGATAACAAAGATAGACACCCACAGCCAAAGGCAACTCAATCTTTTCATGTTGCAAAAAAAGTAGTGTCATGTACGTTTTGTTCAGCAGATCATAAGATTACTTCATGCCCGAAATTTGGAAAAGAGTCTAATGATGCTCGTCGTAAGTTCGCTCAGGAACATAATTTATGTTTTGTTTGTTTATACAATAACCATTCTGCTAAAAATTGCAAAAACACTCTTAAGTGCCAGGTGTGCAAACGCCGTCACCATTCTTTGTTGCACCCAACAGGTGTTTCTGGGTCTGTTATGGGTGAAGATGGTAGTAGGGTTCACGAGGAAACCTCATCAACCGCACCAAGGGAGATGATGGAGGCTAGTAATACTAGAAAGATGGAAGTAGCCGCGCCAGCGGAGGGGTCAAGCAAGCCACTCGTTTCATGTCTCTCGACAGGAAGGGGGAAGAAAACCGTTTTATTGGCTACCGCTTTGATTAAAGCGGAGTCAAGGGACGGGTCCTATCGAGTAGTGAGGGCTTTGCTAGACCAAGGATCGCAGGGTTCTTTTGTTACGGAATCCACGGTTCAATTTTTGGGTTTAAATAAAACGCCATCAAGGCAAACTGTGATAGGCGTAGGCGGGGACAAAAGTGCGATGGCTAAGGCCACCGTAGTCCTCAAAGTCAGGTCTAGAAGAGACCCAACGCTACAATATGAAGTTAATGCATTCGTCTTGAAGTCAGTCACGGCTCTTCTCCCAGCTACAAAGGTAGCTGAGGTTGAATGGGTGGACTTGACTAATGATGATTTGGCTGATCCTGAATACTTCAGGCCTAATAAAATTGATGTGTTATTAGGTGCTGAGGTTTACAGCCAAGTCATACAGGAGGGCATAAAGAGGAATACCGGTGGAACTCTTCTAGCGCAAGACACCACGTTGGGATGGATATTGTCGGGCACCTTTGAAGTGGATCAGTCCAGTTATCCCTCATATATTACTACTATGCACTCAAGTCTTGACTCCGATGAAATGCTGAAAAGGTTTTGGGAGTTAGAAGCAGAACCATCTGGAAAGAAAATGCTAACGGAGGAAGAAAAGAAATGCGAAACAGTATTCAAAAATACAACGGAACGTGATACGAGTGGTCGATATATAGTAAGGCTACCGTTACGGTGTGTTGACCCGGTCAAGGAGGTTGGTGAGTCGAAAAGTATTGCTGAAAAAAGATTTAAGTCGTTAGAAGTTAAATTCAGAAAAAATATTAAATTCAAGGAAGATTATTCAAAGGTTATTCAGGAATACTTACAGTTGAACCACATGGAGAAAGTTTCAGAGGATAATAAGAATAATCACAAGGCGATTTACTTACCACATCACGCTGTCATCCGGGAAGATAAGGATACGACCAAAGTGCGTGTCGTATTCGATGCTTCCTGCAAAGGTTCTAATAAGATGTCACTTAACGACAATTTGTTGATCGGACCAACCTTGCAGGCAGAACTTCGGCATATTATTATGCGTTGGAGGTCATATCGGATATGTTTGGTGGCAGATATCGTCAAAATGTATCGACAAGTTTTAGTTCACAGAAAAGATACAACATATCAGCGCATACTCTGGAGGGATAGTCCTGAAAAGGAGATAGAAGAGTATGAACTAATAACGGTTACGTTTGGTACTGCCTCAGCACCATACTTGGCAGTACGTGCTCTACACCAAGTGGCTTATGACGAAAGTGAACATAATCCGGAAATACAGAAAATTATTCTGAATGACTTCTACATGGATGATCTGATGACTGGGGTGGAAAGCATCGAAAAGGGCCTTGAAGTCTTCAAGGAGATGAATCAAACCTTAAATAAAGGTGGATTTCAGCTACAAAAGTGGATGAGTAATAGTAAGGAATTACTGAATAATATAAGAGAAGAGAATGGAGCTACGTACGATGAATTAAGAATCAAAATGGATAATATCACGAAGATACTGGGACTTACCTGGAACTCGAACGAAGACTGTTTTCAGTACTCTGTAGAACTCCAATCCTTGACTGCACCCGTAACAAAAAGAAAAATTATTTCCGAGATTTCACGGCTCTTTGATCCTTTAGGGTGGTTGGCACCAAGTATTGTGTTAGCCAAAATATTTATACAAAAATTGTGGTTAGCGGGTTTAGAATGGGATCAAGAAATTCCAAAAAACTTAATAAAGGAATGGGTTACTTACCACAGTAGCTTAAGCTGTTTGGCTGGTGTTCAAATCCCTAGATGGTTGCAGCAGGAATCTAGCAACGTAGTAGCTGAACTTCACGGGTTCTCAGATGCCTCTAAGTTAGCGTATTCAGCAGTCATCTATCTTAGAGTGGTGAATCACGAAGGAGATATTCGAACTTCGTTGATCACTTCGAAAACGAAGGTAGCACCCATTAAACAAGTTTCTATTCCACGATTAGAACTTTGTGGTGCACATCTCCTTGCTAAGTTGATGGTGGAAGTGGGCGAAGTGTTAAATATACCTAAAATCCATTGGCACGCGTGGACAGATAGCGAAGTAGTGTTAGCTTGGCTCAATAGTCACCCTAGTCGCTGGAAAACCTTCGTAGCCAATCGGGTTTCCGATATTCTGAACATCGTAGATACGCACCACTGGTCTCATGTAGCATCGAAACAAAATCCTGCAGATTGTGCCTCTCGTGGTGTTTCCCCTGCTGATCTTGAATCCACGGTTATATGGTGGAATGGTCCAGATTATTTAAGACAGCAGGTGGTGGAATACAAGAAGCTGAAATATCCCATCACACACTTGGAAGAAGTTAGAATGCACACCACTACCTTTAACGAAGAATCCCTCTTAAAGTTTACATCATTAAGCAGATTGGTCAGAGTGGTAGCTTACTGCAGAAGGTTTTTAAATTTAAGGAAGTCCGTACAAACAAAACACAGTACCAAATATCTGACTAACTCGGAACTCAAGGAAGCTTTAGAGATATGTGTGAAGAAATCCCAGGAAGAGTTTTTAGACGTCATTGACGCTTTAAAAAATAGTAGGGTAGGAAAGAAAGGGAGCAATTTAAAATCGCTAAATGCTTTCATGGATACAAAGGGAATTATAAGGGTCGGAGGACGGCTTGAGATGGCCCAATTGAACTACGATCGGGTTCATCCCATTTTGATACCGAAAGAGTCTTTTTTGACAGGTCTTTTAATCGCTGATGCACATGAAAAAACAATGCATGGTGGTCCGCAAGCTATGATAACATATTTGCGGTCCAAATACTGGATCATAGGAGTTAAACTTCTGGTTAAAGGGCATGTAAGGAGATGCATAAAATGCATTCGATATGCATCTAAGTTTAGGACACAATTAATGGGACAATTACCATCGGCACGTGTTACTCCCAACAAACCATTCCTGTGTAGCGGAGTTGATTACGCTGGCCCTATAAACATAAGGGTATCAAAGGGTCGAGGTAATAAATCCTACAAGGGCTATATCGCGCTTTTTATATGCATGTCCACTAGAGCAGTGCATTTAGAAGCTGTCAGTGAACTGAGCACAAGAGGCTTTCTGGCTGCTTTCAAGAGATTTGTGGCAAGGCGTGGTCGTTGCGCTATGTTACATAGCGATAATGGCACAAATTTCGTGGGAGCAGCACGCGAGTTACTTTATCTATTTAACGAAGAGAAAAGTAACTTTAACCCCGAATTAGCAGAATACCTCGCTAATAATGGTACCGAGTGGCACTTTGTTCCTCCTCATTCGCCGAACTTCGGAGGGCTATGGGAGGCAGGAATAAAGTCCACCAAGTACCATCTAAAAAGGGTAATAGGAAATTCCACGCTGACCTACGAAGAAATGGCCACCGTGTTGGCTCAAATTGAGGCATGCCTCAACTCCAGGCCATTATCTTACGTAGAAGACCAAGATAAGTGTACTATTTTAACGCCTGGTCATTTCCTGATCGGAGAGCCGCCTGTTTTACCACCAGATTCAAATTACGAAAAGTCGGAAAATGTAAATAATTTGAAACGATGGCAGCTCCATCAGCGGATGATGCAGGATTTTTGGCGGCGTTGGTCCAACGATTATTTGCATCAATTTTTACAACGGCATAAATGGATCCATACAAATCCAGAACCATCTGTAGGGGATGTTGTTTTAATAAAGGAGGATAACTTGCCTCCAGGCAAATGGTTAATGGGTAAAATTGAACAGAAGCATCCTGGGCCTGACGGAATTACTCGGGTAGTCACCATACGCACGCAAGCGTCTGTTATTAAGAGACCGGCCTCAAGGTTATGCGTATTGCCCATTTGCCAGTAAATTAATTAAATCTTATGTTGCTGTTTAAGCTAAAGTTACTTTTATGTGTAAAAACATGTTAAAAAAAATGTGTTATAATAGAGTTACTATTATATTAATAAATTCTATCCTACCACCAAGGACGTAAATATTTGGAGTTGATTGCTCAGGATCTTGCTTGTTACACCTTTGGCATGGTGGGCAGTGATTAAGGACATTTTTGTCAATATGTCCTTGGTGGGCGGTATGTTAAGGCCGGAACGAAACCATGGCGACCAACGACATTTGTCAAACACGTTTGTCATGTTTAGTTTTTGTGTGAACCTTTCAAGTGTGATTATAATATACGCGATAAGTATCGACTGTAGTGCTATATTATTTACCCCTACCTCGCCATAAACGGACCCTCGGGAGTATACACTTTATTTATTTTTAATTTGACATCAATATTTACTTTATTAAGTAAATTACATTTTGTAAATTATATATTTACTTTTATTATTGTGAACGTGAGAACAATGTTCATTGCCTTTTTTTTTTCCTTTTCAGTAATTTTAACGTATGTCTGGCAATTTGAGTATATTCTGCGGCCTACCCAAATGTCCTTTCCTTGGTATTGTTCGTCAAGTCGTTGAGCTCCTTAGTAGTCCTGGGTTGAGCTTTGCGAATACTGACAAATGCTTGCACTGACTGGACAGGTCCACTCAAATCTGTATGGTTCTTTCTTCAAAAGACCATCTCAGACAAATCTGCACTGTTCTCATGTGATTTGACCATTACATATTAACTGTATGGACTTTAAAAGAGACTTTGACCACTGAGTTTGTTTCGGTGTTTCTTCTCAGGGTAGTCAGCTAGGAAACACCGGCCTCATCTAGATTAAAATGACAAAAAAAATTGACGTGTAAAAGTGTTTTTTTAAACCTACTTACAAAATAAATATCATTTATCAGGGCTGGTATGTCCATCAAATAACCTTTGTTTGTTGACAGGGGTCCATGTGGAAGCTGTGAATATATTCTAAAACCTAAGGACTTGACACGCGCTACATCTGAACAGTTAGTATCTAGCACACTATATTTTACTATTATTTATCATATATAGGGACCTAAAATAACTCTTCTTATTCCACAAATATATTTCAGTACTCCAACATCTGGGGGTAAATCCAACGCCACAGTGGCATCGTTAAACATGCCGTGCAATATAAAGTGCTCCGCAAGATCCCACAGCCTCAGCGACGTAGGCCGCGAGAAGAGTGTGCCTAGGCATGGTGAGACAGTTAAACATGACCTAACAAAAATGCCGACTGTAAACTGCACTTGTCATCATGAACAAGAAATACAAGTACCGACAAAAAGTCAAGAACCAGTAACACACTGCAAATGCCCGCGCTGTCTATGTCCTCCGGAAAAAGTACCAGAAGAACCGGAAGTAGTAAGAATACCATCAAAAAAGCAAGTCCAGCCGTGTTGTCCATGTCCTCAGAAAAAAATACCACAAGTAGAGAAACTACCATCAAAAACAAAACCGCCAGTACAGATACAAGAAAAAATACCGGAAGTAGAGAAAATACCATCAAAAACAAAACCGCCAGTACAGATACAAGAAAAAATACCAGAAGTAGTGAAAAAAGATTCACCGAGACTGCCATATTGTCCGTGTCCTCAGGAAAAAGTACCTCAAGTTGAGAAACAACCATCAAAAACACAAGAACCCACTTATCCGCCGGCACGCCCTGTACAGGTACAGGAAAAGCTACCAGAAATAGAAAAAGTACCATCAAAGGCACTAGACCAGAAGAATCAGCCGCTACCACAACAAGAAAAAGTGCCAGAAGTAGAGAAAGTACCATCAAAAAGTCAAAATCCAACGAATCAACCGGGACCATGTTGCAAGTGTAATCTAAAAAAAGTGCCAGAAGTAGTGCAAGTGCCATCACAATCCCGTGCGGTGCAGGAGTCGTGCCAAGTTCCAGAAGACAAAATAATTCCAGTAAACGAAGGAACTCAATACGAGCCTGCACTCAGGTCAGCACGCAGCACACAACAGAACGTCCGGCCGTGCTGTTGCAATACTTGCAACCCACAGTTCCCGCCACCTTCACCAATCATCTGCTTACCTGTTAAGGTAATTCTGTTCCCTAGATATGTATGTCATCGGAAAATTGCAGACTCCGTATGGTAGCTCGCCGTCCGACCGTCTGGTGACCGTCCGGACCGAGCCCAAGTCATCGACGGCGCGTACTGTTCCACGCGCGTTCAAGGAAATATCAGTGACTGTAGGGGCCCAGCAGGGTCGAAACCTACTGGGGCCAAGGGTCTGCTTCTGAGAGGAAGACTCGGCCCTGGTACGAAAAGCCACGAAGGAACAGGAGTAGGTTTTTAGTCAGTAAAAGTCTGACACTATCTCCCGCTCCGCCCGAGAGCGAGGGATGTCATTGGTCATTTTCCCACCGAACAAAAAGACTCCGTATAATTGTAGTAAATCTTTATTAGATTGTAATTTCTCTATAAAAAAGTCGTTTTGTAAACGATAACGTAAAAACAAATTCATAAGTTTCCAACACAAGCGTATCTTATTTAGAAAAAATCACGATATTTTACAATCGTTTGCAATTTTCCGATGTCATATACATTTCATCCCCGATCATTAACTTTTCGACTGTTCCCAACTTTAAAAAACTCAGCAAATGTGAGTCGGGCTAGCGCTCTGAGAGTTCCGTACAAACTTACCTATGAAAAGAGTTTAATTCCCGAATTGAGTCCTAATCGCAAAAAAAGATTATTTTTTGTGACGTAACTACAAATTTACAGCTTTCAGATTTTTTCCTATCCCTGTGCTATGAGACCTTGCTTCATGCCAAATTTCAGGATTCTGAGTCAACGGGAAGTACCCTATGAATTTTGATTTCCTTGAGAGTGTCAAAATATACGTTTTTTGCGACATAAACGGCCGTATCTTTTTTTTTTTCATCAACTCAAAAGTTTGATATTTTCACAGCTTCAAGGGACCGCAGACCTGAGTATATGGTTTTAATTTCAACTCGATACCTCAGACAGACAAATATACAAATGGACAAGAAAGTGATACTAAAAGGGGTTCCGATTTTTCCTTTTGAGGTACGGAACCCTAAAAAAAACATTAAAATTGTGACAGAATGAACTAATTAAATTCAATTAAATGTAGAGGCTTTTTCTAAAGTCAGCCATTGGTGTTAACGTAACAGTCGAAAGGAGGAACAGTTTATCCCGTAAAATCAAAATTTCCGTAAGTTTTTTGCATTTTGCAGGTCCGTGTCAAGTTGTACCTATGTTGATTAAAATATGATTTGCGACTATAACACGTATATAAATACTTGTTTTTTCGGAACTATAATGATTGAAATCATCAATATAACACTCAGTTCTTGTAACTCTATTTAACGGCTATTTCATGAAATAGTCATTCAATAGGGTTCGCGGACACTGACCTGCAAAATGCAAATAATTATAAAATTTTGAATCTCGAGGGCTACCTTCGAGCATCCACCCTAAAGCAGAAGTTTAATAGAATCTAACGCTTTCAGGTACAAAGCAGCAAAATATCTAGTCCTGAGACCTATCTAATCACTCCATCTGCGGTCTGTGATCCACCCAAGAAACAAAAAAAGACAACTCAAATAAGAAGTGTATCATGCCAATTTGATGAAGGAAGTAAATCAAAAAATGACACTCAATGCGAGCATCAGAATGACCCTTGTTTATGTAGCAAACCTTGTTTTGTACGTTACCTATTTAATACATAATTTTATACTGAATAATATCACAATTTAAATGAAAATAATGTTTCAGAGTAATTGCCACTCATTAAATCAAGTTTGTGATCCATTACCTATACGACGTCAATCCCACTCTACTGTTGCTATAAGCGAAGAAACAGGTGGAAACGGTACAGTGAGGGAAGTAGCCGTAGTGAATAAATTCACGCGTTCTGTGACCTGCGCGTCGAACGATGCCGCGCAAACATCCGACCATTCCATATGCTTCGTAAGTTTTTTATCACCTCTTACGTAGTACCCACAGCACGTGTGTGACCATATCCATGTGTGTTATATAATTATTACAAACTTAATATATTACTTTTTAGGACAAAGATGGGGTCTGCAGCTGTCAATGTCCGCTCTTTTTAAAAATAATCTATGCTGACATCAAAGAGTGAATGATGTAAATATGAAATATAACAAACAACAAATTTCTAGGACATAAAATTTTACAGCTACATTTCTAAGAAAATAAATAAAACATACAAAGAAAAATATATAACGTTTACTTCGTGTTTTATTTACAAAAGTCTAAAAAAATCTATTTACAAAGCATTTTGTACAATAACAATATCTAGACGTAACCTAAATCAGTTTGGTGGGCCATAAGATACGGCTGGTTTGTTCTGTGGCAAGAAATTGAAACTAGACGATGACTCAGCCGATTGGGAGCTGGCAGGAGCTGGCGCAGCTGGTGTTCCATAGTCGGTTGAAGGAATCGACGCTTGAGAAGACGCTACCGATAAGCTTGATGATGACGATGCTTCCGAACTCGATACTGAGCTTGTAACTAAAGGTGACGTGTGTACAAAGGATGTTATCTCCACACTGGGTTTTGCTTGCCCGAGAGATACTCCTGACACTAGAGACTGGTAACCAGCATTACGCGCGACGCTGTGCTCATCGTCCTTGATGATATCCTGCACACGGCCGACAACAAGGGAGTCTAGAGCATCTTTGTGCGTTTGATCTTGGGCAGTATTGTACTGGTTGGAGTCAGCCTGATAGCTGGTCAATGCAGACTGCTGGAACTGTGGTTGTGCTTGAGCTTGCGGCTGGTATTGCACTTGGGGTTGTTGGTACTGCACTTGGGGTTGTTGGTACTGCACTTGGGGTTGCTGGTACTGCACTTGGGGTTGCTGGTACTGCACTTGGGGTTGCTGGTACTGTACTTGGGGTTGCTGGTACTGCACTTGGGGTTGTTGGTACTGCACTTGGGGCTGCTGGTATTGCACTTGCGGTTGCTGGTAGTTGTATCCTCCTTGTTGTGAGTATTGTTGTTGCGGTTGTGGCTGCGCTTGTATCAGTTGTGGCCTCGGTTGGGGAGCAAACACGGGCAACGCGGGCGCAGGCTGCACGGGGGCGCGAGCGATTGGCAGAGGAGTGCCATACGACGTGCTAGGTTGTTGATAACTAGGCTGTGGCTGCGGCTGGAACACTGGTAGTGGTTGGGGACGAGGTAACGAGATGGGTTGGGGAGCAGGCGGCGACGGGATGTACACTGGTGCTGGTGCAGGCGCGGGGTGGTGGTGGTGGTGATGGTGGTGGTGAGCTGGCGGTGGTGGAGGAGGGTGGGAGTGGTGCTGGGGCGCTGGCTGGATGTACTGCGGGGCTGGTTGTGGAGCCGGGTAGTTGTAGCCGAAGTTAGGGCTGAACTGTTGCTGCGGCGGGAGGGGCGCTGGGGGTGCGGGTGCGGGGGGGTAGTTGAACACCGGCGCGTGCGCCCCTGGCCTCGGCAGCTGGTAAGGCGCCTCGCCCGCTATGGCCGCCACCACCGACAGTATCACTAACTGGAAAAATAAATATTGATTTAAGTAGAAATTTACGGCGTCCGGTCTTAATGAATAAAGTTAAATATGCAAAATATAGGTACACAGTTTCACTGGGCGTGTTATGTGGCGTGTGTGTCAACTCACCGCTCTCCTCATGGCTGGTGCGTGCGGCTGTGTTGTGTACCTCTCCGTGTGAATCGCTTATGGTTTTATACTCGCCACCACTTCGCCGAAAATTGGGGAGCGTCTCTGATCTTTACACATAAACAGTATCTATTGTCCGTTTATAATTTCAAAAGGTACGCGTTTTTTCTCTTTGCTATTTTGTCGTCGCTTGTATTGTTTCTTAAACTATACGACTATTGACACCATTAATCCATCAAATGCTTAATTAGTTAAATAGTATTTAGAATAAAAATACTTGTCGTAAATTAAAAAACATTGGTAATAAAAATAGGAATTAGAAAAAGATATATTTCTGCAAATAAAAAATAACAATTTGTATTTTAATATTAAATTACTAATAAAAAAAAACAGATATTAAATATCACAGAGAAAGATAAGCAAAGCAACGTCAAATTACTAGTTTCACCAACGCACCTTCGATTGCACAAATGCGTACAATTGTTTGTAGATATGATTTCTTTGGATAACAATTGACTAAGTTACCGGTAGATATGAGTTGCAATAAGATAACTTGTACTTCAGTTATGTAAAACTATTGCCTACTAGTAAAAAATTAACAATCCTTCTACATATTATAAAAAAACAAAGTCCACTATCCCGTCGCCGTCGTCCGCGTCTGTGTGTTCGCGATAAATCCAAAAACTACAGAACAGATTATCATGCGGTTTTCTCCTCTAGACGGAGTGATTAATATGGAACAGAGGAAGATTCAGGTGTACAATCATGCATATTCTTGCTGGGAATTTCAAGGATGGCTAACACCCGTGAAAAACTCGGGTGAGTCGCTAGTTTTGATTATAATTCATTCGTAAATATTTTTCAGGACATTAACAGTAGTAATTTCGTAACTTGTGTTAAGTTACGAAAATTCCTTCTACCTTTACAAAGACAGCGAACGCACATTTTACTTCTAGAATATGAGCGCACAAAGTCAAATCTTGAAAAGTGTCAGTGAATTTAGAAAAGGTACATTGTAGGTAAATAAGTAAATTAAAGAAAACCGATACTGAAATCATAAATGTAGTACAGACTTTGTCGTTTGTTTGTTGTTGGTTTTACTAGTTTTTCTACCTAAATTGTTGTTCACAGAAAATCCATTCAGACTTCTCTTCTCAAATTGAACCCCGCAGGCTTCGCCCTAAGGTGTTCTAGATTTGAATTGAGATTGCTATCAAATATCTGATATATTCCGTTATTCATGAATCGTTCTGCAATATAGAGGGCTGGTATTGCAATTTAGTTTCCCTAAATACTCATAGTTATTCAATATGTAAGTGTTTTAAGTACATTTATTTCCTAATAAACAAGTTTCCGTAGGTTAGTATAAAATCAATATCGTGGTAGGTATTTATTTTATTTAGGTATTTTCCTATGAAAATATGCATATTCTCATATTATCTATGAGATAGAAGCTAAGAATTTCAAAGATTTCTAACATCCGTGCAAAGATGGGCCGAATCGCTTAGTTTGAATAATACTTACTATACGAGTTCTAGTACAGATTTTTTAAAACATCAAGGTACAGTTAATTTTGTAAATTATCAGTAAACTGAAGTCCTACAGTGGACGTCTTTCAGCTGAAATGATGATTTTTGAAAAGGAACCAGTTTTGTATGAAATCTAAAAAATATATTATTTTTAGTAGATTTCATGGTTATAAATATTACGATATTAAAGAAAATATGGACACAAAGAAAACAAAAAAAAAGCTTCGAAAAAGAATAGCATAATTTTAATATAAAGTTTATTTGAACTTATAATTCTGCTCCTAATAATTAGCTCCGTCCCTTTAATAGTTTAGGTCGTCAAGTCTATCGCATTAAAAGGTTGTGGTAGGGTCTAAGAAACTAATATTTGTCCTCTTCAGTCTTCACCTTTGACTGATTGTTTCTCAAAGTTACCATTTAATTAATTTCATAATCGTGTGATTGAATGGAATGTCAATTAATCAATTTAAGAATGATATCCAACACTATAATAGTTCATTATGCAGCCGTTCAACACTTTGTTCTGTCATAGTTCAAGGGACATGCTGCAATCGAATGACATGAATAGGCCTAACTGTAATAAGATTCGGTAATAGGCCAAATAACGTATTGCCAATCGTTAGCTTTAGTAATATGAAGTTTCATTGTTGTATGAACAATGACACTTCTTATTATCCTAGGGATCTACTAAGTTAGTGAATTTCACATTAGATTCTTAATGTGCAATTGATGTTTGATAAAACGGGTTACTTTGAGGTGTCATAAGTTCGGATCGGCTTGGAATATTAAGTTTAAATAATAATAATAATCCTCCCGACCGAATTTCGATCACTGTGACCAATCTCAACAGAGATTACTCAAGTACGTAGGAGATACTAAAGTTTTCAAGTGTGTACGCAAACACAGGTGCACTCTCTGTTTCCTTACTCTCATAGTCCGATGGGACGGCAATCCGGCACGACCTGAGAGAGATCAAACGCAGGACCAACAGCTTCTCATGCTTTCCGAGGCACGGGGGTGTCACACCATCAACTTCTAAACTCCGGGCAGCTATTGAGTCATTCCTAGTGGGAAATCCCAAAAGCACTTTTTGTTCGACCCGGGAATCTAACCAATGTCCCCCACGTTCAGCAGTCGCACTTACGACCAAGAGAATACCGAGGCAGAAGTACAAATAATTTTGTATTAAAACCTAAAAATACAAACCTACATTTAAATAAATCACAACAGGAAAACAAGGCGGAAATCCTTAGGCTCTCTCACAATGAGTAATATAATAGAGCCAGAAGCCAAGTAGATATATTGCGCGGGTAAGACTTTGTACAAAACCCAAAGAAATAAATGAACAACTAATTTCAAAAAAGGAATAACATGTCTTGTATATAAAATTTATTAGAACATATTTAATTTAAAGTCGATCCGAAGCAATTTCGTTAGTAAGGACCTAGACCTGTACTATGATGTTCAAAGTAAGATAGTTTCATTCTTATTTCCAGTGTGGGTAAGAGATGGCGTTAGACAACCTGTATAGCTCTGTCTCTTACCCACACAGAAATAAGAATGAAACGATCTTACTTTGAACGTCATGGTAACCCCGCATATGTATGGCACATTTTCAGAAGGCATTTTTAGTAAGCCTCAAAACCTAAGTCGTTCGTTTGTTATGTAATATGCCAGTTATAAATAATCCGGTCTGAATACTAGGCCTAGTAAATTAAATTCCTCTTTAAGTCGTATTATATATGGTAACGTCACTTCTTATCTAGAACTGGACCCTCGCCAAATAGATGGCTTACAATGAAGGAGTCGTAACTCTCCAACTGGTAACGTATAATAAATTCCTATGTCAAAGGTCTGCTTTAGACAACTTTGCTTAGAAACAGTAGGCATACCAAATATTAATATATGCTTTAAGTATTAGGATATGTTGGGACAGAAATTGTTACCTAATTACCGAATGTACGCAATGTGACATTGTTCAATGGTTTAGCGTCACAAATGGATGGTAGCAGGCGTAGCAGCTCAATTAGTAAACGCCACAATAGCACTAATTAGCTACCTATGGCTATGGAATTATTGCGCACAATAGTTGCGTTAGCCAAGCCTAAATGTTATAACGATGCTTTAATTTAAACTGTTTTGCTCTTGCAAATTATGACACTTTTAATCATAATTCAATTCGCCTAATAGACCGAAGGGAATAAACAAACACAGGTGGTCTGAAAAGTTTCCGACCTGACAAAGATACAAGATATTTTTTCGTGCAATTTTTTTTTTTTACGTTGTCTTGGGACTCTACATAGTTTAGCTTGCCCAGCGTTGCCCCTATCTCTCTAACCCTTTCAAATAGTAGTTGGCGTTTTTCTTGGCAAAATAATTATTCACGAAGTTTGCCTACGCATTTGACGAAAATCTCTACCCTCTGAGCGCAATTATTACATGAGGGAACATAAAGTAGTTGGACTAGGGTGGGCTAGCCCCACCAATCGGGTGAGTAAGGAGGATAATCAAGCAGTTCAAACCGTAATTCGTAGATTTTCGCCATGGCAACCGCTGAGGTGTGAGAGTGCGCGTTGTTTTACTGAAAAAGGATTTTCTTTTTTAACGACTTCAAAACAAAAGGTTCTATGTTCGGCTGAATGTATTTTTTTTTTTTGTATGTTCACCGATTTCTCGGTCAATTGTGGACCGATTTTGAAATATTTTTTTGTACCCCTTGAATTTTGATTCCCCTAAGAGTGTCCAAATACACGTTTTTATACGACATAAACGGCCGTATCTTTTTTTCATCAACTGAGAAGTTTAATTTTTTCATTTTTTAAGGAACTACAGATCTGAGTGTATGGTTTTAATTTTAACTCAATACCTCTACGCGTTCTCGAGATAAAGGGTTTTGTCAGACAGACAGACAAGGTTTTTTTTGCATCACACATAGACTCACTCAAATGACTGTCAAATAATAACTATGCATCCAAAATGGCTGAAAATTTGGTGAGTAACAGTAAAAGATGCACAACTACATTCATTAGCTTTTATTGACGAGTGCTGCTATCTTCACATTGAAGTCGGAAAATTTTCAGACCACCCATGTACATAAACATACAAACATAGCAATGTAACTGAATAATCTTCTGTATGCATAAAAGGTAAAGTCCTAAATCACTGATTCATCAAAGCCTAGTCCAAACTCTTGGACCTAGAACGCTGATATTTTGTACAGAGGTTCCTTTTATGTATGATGGATGCGTACAAAGAATAAGAAAGAATTTTTCAAGAGTCACCCCCTAAGGGGGGAAATGGGGGTCCAAAGTTTGTATGGAAAATCCTACTTTCACGCGGGCAAAGCAATTGACAAAAACTAGTTATACATAAGTTTGGTATACTTTATGTCCTTTATAAAACACATTTCCTATACATTTTTCTATGGAATTCAATTTTGCTTCAATAATGTGGTCGGGATCGGAAGACAGAGCTGTACCTACCGTAATGCATCATTGCGGGGTGCCCGCTGAAAATCACCGCTGGGTGTCTGACGCCCAGCAATTCCTGAGTTGGCGACCCTTGCGGTTCGGGCACGCTCAGCGCAACTATATTTTAATCTGTACTTTTGTTTTCTTTTTTTGTTTTTGTGTTGTTGCCTATTGTATTGCCCGCATCGAATAAATACTATTCTAATCTATTCTATTCTATATTCGAGTAAAGATTTTGATTAATGACCAAATTTGACCCATGACCAATTTTTACCAATGGCAAACAACACAGACAAGCCGGAACAGAGCTCTCTGGCACAAAAGTACAAGGCAACCCAACCCCAGCTAAACTAGCGATATTGTATCTTAAGATAAAATATTATAGTATCTTAGCCGTGTGCAGCGCTCCTTTGTGAACTCCACTGCGGGTGATGTGACCTACGACAAACTTATTATTTGCGGTTGGTACAGTAATCGGGTCTAGGGATCGAACCGCAAAATTAAGTTTGTTTTTTATTGTATATACTTTTTCGGGATAAAAAGTACCCAGTGTGGTGCCCAGGTTATTAAAAAATAATTATACCAAGTTTCATCGTAATCGAACCGGTAGTTTTTGCGTGATGCCTGAACAAACAGACAGACAGACAAACATTTTTTTTAATCACATTTTTGGGTTCGGTGTAGATTTTTTGATATTTTCAATGTACAGAATTTTCACTTCTACAGATTTATTATAAGTATAGATTTTAGGGTATTTCAGCAAAGTTCAAAGCACGCTTGTTAAACAAGCTTTCCTCAAACTTTCGAAATGATAGTATAGTATATCCGACCGTAGTAAGTTTTATCGCATGTATCAATGGGCTGGCCGCACCCAGGTAAAATGTCGGAATAATTATCGTAGATATTCCAATTACGCGGATAAACACGTATAGTAATGACCTTCATTTGAAAATTCGAAGCTCTTTACTTAGCGTTAGTCAATGGGCAGTAGTCAACGAAGTGAAGTAAGAAATCAAATATGATATTTGTTCACACTTGTGTACGCACAATAATGCAACTTTTGTCAAAGGTAAAGAATCAAAATGTCGAGCTCAGAAGGTTTTTCAAATGGTGGATGACTTTAACTATAATATGAATGGTAAATAATATTTTGTGGTGTCACTAACACGCATAACATATTCATGTTTAAATATGTAAATTAAGCAACTACTATAAATAAGTAGTGGATACGATGACCTGGTGAGGGTCGCGGGAATCCGATGGATGCGAAACGCATAGGATCGATCGTTGTGGAGACGCTTGAGAGAGGCCTAGGCATATCAAACAGTAGACTTTCATTTGGCTAATATGATGTTGGCGATGAAGCAGTGGATCATTAAACCTTCCAACATCCTTCCAACAAAAGTTGTTTTGCAACAACATCGTTCCTGAAATATATGAAGTTTTCAGAAAATATGTTACCGCGTATAAAAATACCCTCCCAAGAGTTTTCTTGTCTAATTAATCTCAATCAAAAGTAAACAGCCCCCCTAACCAAGTTTCAGCCGTTTCGTTTCGATTCTCTTTTCCTTGATCGCCTCGAGTCGGGCATGCCTCCTAATCCTTTGTTCTGACCACGTGACTGAGCGTTGAAATGACGTCAGAACAAAGGAATCGGAGGCATGGCCTACTCGAGGCGATCGACGAAAAGAAAATTGAAACGAAATAGTTGTAACTTGGCTAGGGGGGCTGTTTACTTTTGAGGGGCAGGTTACTCCTAGGCAAGCGTACTCAATCGTCGACCACATCATCATTTTCTATCAGGTGAGATAGGACCTAGTCGAGCGCGAGCCTGAGAACAGTAAAAAAGAACTCAATTTAATTCCTTTTAATTTTAAACGTAGTAAAAGTAGAGCTTGTGCTTAGAATTATAACAGCTTCACGAATCGTTCTCCAAAGTTTCTCCAGCACTTTCTGTGGTCAGTCTGTGGATGGGTGACCATCTTATCATCCCAAGATACCAACGTGGCTCGGAAAGCCCGCTAAGCCGTTAGTCCCGGTTATCATCTATAGATCTTTGACAATCGTTGTGGTAATACAGAGGCCAGAAAACCTGACACTTTTAGTCTTGTGTTACCCAATTACTGAGCTGAAGAAGGTAGATTATCAGTCGCTCTTTTCCATTCCATTAAGCTGCATTTGGATAAATTGGAAACCGACCACAATATAGTCGAAAAAAAGGTAAGCAAATTGAATTCTGTCTGAGAGTACTGTTCCCATTTCTAGTTAGCTTGTAACAAAACACCGTTGTCAACTGCAATATTTGCTCAAATAGTTTGCAGTAACGATGCTGAAGCAAATCTTTAAATTTTTTATTGCATAAGAGAGTGTATTGTATACTTAGTTACTTACCTATTCTGGGTTTAATAAACATCCATGTTTGGCATTGGTAAATAATAATAATATTCCACAACTATCACACAACGCCGTCTAGCCCCAAGCTAAGCAGAGCTTGTGTTATGAGTACTAGACAATTGATAAACATACTTAAATATTTCTAAATACATACATATTATAGATAAATTACACCCAGACACAGAACAAATAATCGTGCTCATCACACAAACAATTGTCCTGGGTGGGAATCGAACCCACAACCTCTGGCATAGCAGTCAGTGTCACTAACCACTAGACCAACAGGCCAGTCAATATTTATCTATTAACTTACTTATTTCTGACTTTTCCATAATTTTACTAAACCATATTTCATAACGGATTGGAAGTAAACAAAATTAAGGTAATATGTCGTCATATTTGGCTAACAGTCGCCGACGTGTGGTGGCTAGCCCATTTAGAGGTTCTATGCACAAACAATGAGGTAACAGAGAAAAGTGGTCAACTCTGTCATTTCGCACCTCTGTTTTATCTAACAATTTGGTATATCAGTACATCTCCACAAACCATCTTGTTCTTAGATAATATCATGCGTAAGAAAACATTTAAAACCCGCGAAAGTATTTTTTATTTTCTCAATGAAAATAAACCTTTCTGTGCGTCTGCCCATTTGTCTCCGCCTCCGCATCATTAGCATTTTTATAAGAATACAAATCGTTCATAATTTAACGTTATCAATAGTTAACTGCTGCGTTTTATAATAGACGATGTTTGAGGTTGGTTTCCTGGCCTGTCGGACATCTTAACGAGCTAGAAGCTAATATTTGTTTTGCGGTTAAACTCTTGGAAACGGAGATCTACTAAAAGCTGCACTATCTCTTTGACTAATAGATTTCCAATGAGTTAAGACGTGTCAAGATGACTTGTTATTAGAAATCGGGCCACCAGTTTATCTTCAAATTATAGATGACACTTTATCGACAACAAAGGTCAATTTCAAACATCAATATAATAGCTATTATCAATTTATGTAATCTTACGCATATTTTAACGAATTATTCACCAGTGCATTGCAGAAAACTACGCCATTCCGTAAGCTTTGTCAACTCTATACTGTCATCTTATGTGAAAAAATGCCCGAGGCATAGACAGACTAATTTGATATCAACATAATCTTAACGTAAATTAAGCCAGGCGGCATTTAATCAATTATAGATAATTTATCATTATTATGTAACTTGTAATCGATTCATTAAAGAGGCACTTTTTATCTCGTGTTATATGAATTAATAAGATTTCAACTTCTTGTCTTAAATAATTGATGTTTCTGATACAAGTCATCCGACTTGACCTATGCGAAATGACACACTTCTTTCTTTGTAGTTGAAACTCGTGTAACCAGGGGCGCCGACTGCGTGGGTGCTCAAGGGCTCGAGCACCCATGAGAAATAAACAGTGGGTGCCGAGAATAGACATCAAGAAAAAGATAAGTAATCGCCTTTTAGGTTACGTATAAATTATAATATTTCTTGATAATAAAAACTAGTTTCATTTTTATATAATGGTTTCATTTTATATTTTTATCAAACATAATTAGTAATTAAGTACGCAGTATGTAAATAGGACAATTATTTATTAGTCGGTCGATCAGTGTGCATTTCTCTTCTCAAAATTTGCCACTTTTTCAAGTCATCAAATGAGCATGAGCACCCATGAGGTTTTCTAAAAGCCGGCGCCCCTGCGTGTAACATTTGAATTATATTGTGTTTTGTTCACCGCATGCATCGGTCGCATGGTTGCTTTGCCCTCTGGCAATATTACTATGCTGTCATATTGTACCATAGTTTTGTGATCAACACCGAAACTGCTTGCAAATGCCTTGTTAGTCACGCCATTGATAGGGCACATCTGTTCTTCTATTAAAATAATTTTGTGGTTTTCCCTTTGCGGTATGTTCCCGCAGAATTTTCACTTTACAAAGCACAACCGCATAAGGTTTCTATACGGGAACATTTCACAGGAATTCGGCTCTCAAAGATACTTCGTAGACACGGCCATAATTATTCATCGTTTTTTGGTAAACTATGTGATTTCACGAAATTGCCGAGGGTGTAGGTTACCATTAGTTCAGTTGAAAAATAAAATTTAGTAGGTATATTATTGTTTCATTTACATTCATTTTAATGTTATACAATAAATTACAAGATATTATTTAGTTCCTTTAGAAGAAGAGGCTAAACAAGTGTCACCTTTTATTATGTTATATTTTTTTTTACAATGGAAGAGATATTTTGCACCATGTATATCTTCATATATTCAAATCCTTCGAGTGATCGCTGTTTACTTGCTGATAGTATGATATAGTCCCTAGGCGGTGTCAGTAGCTAGATGTGTCACTTGCAGGCTGCAAATCCTCGCCTTTTTGGTGCTTCAATATTCATTCCTTTCATTAAATTTATTATTACTGTCTACAATGGTATCATCTCTGTGCTGACCGCTGCTTACTTCCTAATGGGGTAGTCCCTAGCCGGCGTCGGTGGTAGGATGTGTCCCTTGCCGGCCGCCAACTGAGCCTCACGTTGCTTGCGCTTCGCCACTATGCGCTCGTGTGTGCGCTTCATTTCTAATATCTCCTTCATCTCTTCCTTGTCTTCACCCTTTGGAAAAAAAGAATTCAGTCAGTTTTGTTTATCAGGCAAGAATTTTCAATTTTCTATAACTATATCGCTCACTTAGTAACATATTGGCACATCTACAATAAATACGAAATTGAGTTTTAACAGCCTAAGTGTTTAAAAGTGGATTATTTATATCCTTAATTATATCTATTATGGTCTATACTATTAGTCAACATCCCAATTTACATTAAAAATTATATAAAATGAACTCAGAACTTCATTTTAGAGATTTGTACAATGTTTAATACTAGTTTCTGTAAACTAAGAAAAATTTAGATGTGCCAATATATTGCTAGGTGAGCGATATATTTAAGTATCAAACCGCAGTTAAAATTAAATTCACGTATTTAGGCACAGCATATCTTAGTTTCTTTAAATAGGTGTCTGTTCACCATCTAAAATCATAAGTGAGAGTGAAGGTGTGAAGAAACACAATTTTTGATTTTTTGATACAATAGAATGTGTTAAATACATTTTTGAACCGCAATACAAATACCTACTAAAAGTTAAAAAGGAAAGTTAACTGTGAAAATATTAAACTTCATAGTGAAACCCATCAGATATTGAATCAGAGTTCCACTTTTACATAACGAGTAGGTATACCATAAGCACTTGCTTATGCTTATCCTACGTGCTCTGAAGGCACGCCCTAATAAGCAATGACCAATTTCGGAAGTCTCAGAAATTTGCTGTAACACCAAGTTAAATTTTGATCTTAAGTTCATACTACTAAGTACCCCACAATACCCAGGCCATTTGTGCTACCACTAAATCTCTTTCTTTAAACGCTATTTCAAAGAACAATACCTTCTGGTTAATCCTCAGCACTAGCGCTCTCTTCCCATTAGCCATCGGCTGGCTATAAGCCAACAGATTCTTCAATCGCTGCGCCGGCGGCACCCCTCTTTCCACCACCAGCACTATCCTGGCCCATTGACGCTGCCATTCGTTCCTAGTCTCCGCTATCTTCTGGTATGTGTTCCCCATCATAGCAATCAACATGTTCACCAGTAATATCGCCACTATGATCATATACACCACGAAGAGTAGCTGCAATCATGTTGCAATCATTACAAACATTATAACCAGTTTCTTCCAAATTATTATATGTTTTAAGCAATTTTAAACCTCTTAATTGCAGTTTCCGATTAGTTAATACAGAATTTATAAGTGTGAATTTGAATGAAACAGGTTCTTTTAAAATTGTATCAGTATCTGCATACTGTAGTTATCGTCATGGCCCTGAATATTTAATGAAAATCACGCAGCAGGGAACCAAATATATATATCATTATTTACTTATTTAATTTATTCTTTATGCACAAAAGAGTATAGAGGCGGACTTAATGCCTTAAGGCATTTTCTACCAGTCAACCTTTGGGTGATGCAGAGACAAATTGTGGTAGGTGCAATATTAACATTACATATTATAAAATTCTTTATGCAAACACATACCTATAAACTACAAATACACTATATACTCATATTTACTCAAAAGAAGAGAAAAAAAAATGAAAAAGAAGAACACATTAATGTATTGAAACAATTGGTGCAAACAAATAATAACGAAACAAATTAGCGCTGTGACGAAACTACTGCTAACTTCTTACGAATGTACTCGCGAACCTTCATTTTGAAGGTCAATCGGTTGGTTGCCATCCTGATTTCCTGGGGGAGTGCATTCCAAAGAGAAATAGCTTGGACATAGAATTTCATTTGAATGTCGTTTTATTGGGCGTACCTACATCTTCTAGTCTTTTTTTAGTGCATATGAGAAAAGGAGGTAACATTTCATTTAAATTCGTAATACTACTAATGACACTGTCTAGAGAATCTTAGTGCGATGAATAGATTACCTAACACTTAGTGTGACAAATAGTCTAGTGTCGCTTTGACTCATTAATATTCTGTCAAATCTCTAATACTAAATAAATAACGCTGACTCAAAGCTATGGTCGCTGTGGAAGCAGAAATTAGCACAGTGTCATAACTCGTCAGTCTCGGTTCTAACCAAACATGATGGGGCGTCGGGCGTAGCATATACAGGATGTAGAGGTATAGCTCGTCGTACGGTAAGCTAGTCCTTACCGTACGGATCGGCGACGCGTTTTGTTTCACGCTCGCCTCAAAGAGCTGTCAATAACACTGAAGGACCTGCTAGCGCTATCGCCCGTTGCAGAATTGTGCGAAAGTATTATCATGGCCCTAGAACGCAAAAGGCAACTGAAAAAACATTAGATGGGCTTTAGTCAGACTGACACTCCACCCAGAACGAGAGAAATCATTTGATGTATACCCAAAAAAAAGAGTGTAATTAACAGATATAGGTGGTTATATTTTATGGATATTAAAATTATCATCAGCTAATAAAAAATAACATGGAAACTCCAATTGCATTTTCAGTTTTTTTTTTTTTTTTAACTTTTTTGAAGTTGGTTCATTTCTAGCTGAATTTAAAATATGACTACCTATTTCTGTTTCACCCTGTATACGAGTAACCTTTAATTAACATCGCTACGGGAGAAATATATGTCAGGGAATAGTGTAGCTTCGATAAGTGAACCGGATGACGTAGACTAGCAGTTCATAAGATTATGAATGGATTTAAAGTGTGTCACCGTAAGTCACACCCATAAATCATGATTATGTGTTTTTTTATTTGAGGTAAGAAATCATCCAATGAATTTTCTTGCTCTAGGATGGAACCAGAGTATGTGTCAGACTTTTACTGACGAAAACCAACACGTCTCCTTCAGTTGCCTTTTGCAATCAAGGCCCACATTTTTCCCTTCAGAAAGCCTTGGATAAATTAATTTATTTAATACTTCATGCAACACAAAAGTACAAAGGTGGACTTAATGCCTTAGGCATTTTCTACCAGTCAACCTTTGGGTGATGCAGAGAAAAGTAGTGGTAGATGCAATAAAAGAGAGAGGAAAAAGGCGAATACAGGAATAGATTTACTATTTTTATTTTATTTATAATTATGTGTTATGATCCTATGAAAAGGAAAATTGAAGTTTATTAGTGGCAAAATGCATCATTACAAATCGATAATGTTACATTTTAGTATCGACCTCATTAAAATAAGAAAACATTGGGATTTGTAAGACTTAACTTGCACTCACTACTCAAAACATGAACCAACAACGTTTTAAACATACAAGCGGCTTCAAAAAAACTTTCTGTTTGTGCTTGACCGCTAGAGGACCAAATATGACGGCAGAAAACAAATGACAATCTAATGTCGATTAAGAAATGCTGCCTTGAATGCTAATGAATGTTTACGGAATATTAATTAAGTTTAATGGAAAAATACGATGCGTTAAGTACAGTATTAGGACAAAACTTTGTTACAATGACAAAGCCACAGGGCCATGATGTCTTAAAAACGTCATAATTCCGATGTGATCGTGAAACGGAGCTATTTATTTATTTAGGCATATATATTTTATTGTAAGTAGTTACACCAAGAAAAAAAATACAATTGGCTTTATCGCACTCGGCTCGGCGATCTTTTTCAGGCAAACCTGGAATGGATAATAATGTATTGCCTGGATACAAATTGGACGATATACAGGACGAATAGCATTATCCGTTTCTCCCATTTTTAAAATATCATGGTAGCCCTTTTTTGATACTAAGACGTAGTTACCATGGCTAGGGTCCACGTCACCAGGTCAATTATGAAATGTGTGTGAAAATCTCAAATTGCGTATAAATAACAATTCTACCAAATATAAGGAAAGGGATCAAGGATGATTACAGTTTGTGTTTAGAACGTGCCACATTTCGTCACATAATTCAATGTTGTAGAAACATGGTAAATTCCTCTCCGATATTAGTTATTTATAGAAGTAGATGCGTGACATACGTTTGTAGTTCAAAGGACGATCTTATGCCTTCTAAAAGCGTATAAATAATGCAAGGTTTTCTTTTTATATTCGTCTCGATCTTGATCGTTAGGGACTGTTTTGTCTACGACTCTCTTTGATGCCTAAAAATATACAACTTGATCTGTTCTTTGAATGTTTATTATTTTTTGTTTCATTTCTTTTTTTAATTATCTAAATTATTTATGTTTGTTTTCTTTTATTGTTGAATTAAGTAATATTATGTTTGGTCCGTCACTTAATTATTACTCAATGTTAATTGGAAGACCAGAATTAGATAGTATCTGTCTGCCAATATTGCTGAAATGAACCTTTTTGGTGCAACCGTGAGCCATACACAATACCAGTGTTTTCCTTTTTTTATTTATTTGTGTTGTATGTACCCGGTGACTGTAGGCAAATTTCTTGTTTGTTTCTATTTGAATTGTATGCCGAAAAGTTAAATATTAAGACCGTAATATATCGTTGTTATTTTATTTTATAACATCTACTTATATCTATATTAATACCCATGGTCACGAATAGTTTTTGAATTGGTATTTGTTCAATAATTGCACACTACCTACATACATATCTACAGAAAGAAAACAAACAAATGTCTGAGCTAGATCCGTTCGTATTTCCTGGATTGATTTGGTTTAGACTATGTCGTAATTTCGAATTTCCGCATCGGAACATAATCTCAAATCAATTTAGGGCCTATTATGCTTCCCCTGCCAACCCCAATTTTTTTTTTTTACTTTTCTTGCTTTAGTCAATTTCGTTGACAGTATTACATCGTTAAAGCAAAGCATTTTAACAGATAGAATGATAAAAGGATATGAAAGTTGATAACTAAGCTGATGAAGCTGACACCTTCCATACATACCTTAGCCTCTATCTCATGGTCAGTGCGGTCGAAGGCTCCGTAGTAGTCGGAGAACGAGGTGAGTGACATGAGAAACATAGCCATGATGCTCTCCATAGGGGAAGGCATGGGGTTCGACACTGAGTCATCTACACCTTCGGGTGTGTTCGGGTTATCGAATGATAGAAATATTATATAGTACGCTGAAAAACAATTGGAATATTGTGTTAAACTTATTTAATTTTACACCATTAACGTTTACCATCAGGTGAGATAGTGGTCAAACTCGAAAACGTGAACAGTTAAAATAAAAGTTTCAGTCGGATTCTTGAGATTTTATTATTTCGTTTACTATTATTGACTACATACTGATTTTCACTTCTTATAGAAAATTCATACCTTGTGAGAACCCCATGACGAAAACCAGATAAATGCAGACAAATCGAAGTAGATCACCCATCACCATTCTGTATATCATCACTACGAATGGACCCACGGTCTTAAATCCTCTGTATAAAAGGCAAAATAATACAAATTAATAACTAGGATGAAGAATGAAGTAAAATAAAAGTACCATTGAATCGAAAATGCTACCTTTTTTTTAAATTCTAAGTAAAAGGCGAAGCGCTAGGGTAGTTAAAAAAATTTTTGGCGTTTTGTAGGTCATGTCAGGTTCCAAGTTCATTAAAATAAGATTTTTGACTGTACCAAATATAGCTTTTCTGACTTATCTTTAAAATCATCATTACAACCTTCTCAGTTTAGCTAACCCTATTGAATGACTTTTTCATGAACTAGCCATTCAATAGTGTTTGACGAAAGAGGGTTTCATCATTTCAGCCGATAGACATCCACTGCTGGAAATAGGCCTAACCTAAATGTCGCCACAATGAACGGTCCTGTGAGTCTCGCATCACCTTCACCAGGACATCGGTCCACCTTGTAGGGGGCCTTCCAACACTGCGTCGACCGGTACGTGGTCGCCACTCCAAAACCTATTTGCCCCAACGGCCAAGTGGCAATGTGCTGCCTATTGCCACTTAAGTTTGGCTATTCTTCGTGTGTTTAGGTCGCAAATCATATTTTAATCAAAACTTGCAGGTTACTCTAGCACTTTCACCTTAAACTATGAATCTTTCAGTTATTCAATTCAAACAACATGTAATTACAGAGTTTATCTTTTAGTCATCTAAAGACTTAAATGTCACAAAAAAAAAAAACAGTAAAAAATTCTTACGGAAATCTAATATGACAGGAACAGATGCTAGTAACACGGCAACGTCGATAATATAGAATAGAACAAGCGGAAGGGGAAAGGTAAAATCGGATTAGATTTTCTGTCGTAGTTTCCGCTTTCCTGCCATCGGGTTGTCCGAAGGACAGGTCACTGGTGAACAAGGTTTTTGTCACAGGAATTGTGTACTGTTATTCTCACTTATCTAACTACCCTCGTTACAAAACACTCACATACTTTGTTTGTATCACGTACAGATTTCTTATGACAGCCACTTAATTTTTACCGAATTTTCCGTTACTTACGGTCGAATCACAACAAGTTTTCCTGAAAAATAGTAGTCAACTGTGAGTTTTTCATGCATAAGCCAATCGCTGTTTGTTTCTTACCATGCAAAAGGAGGAATATCGTTCACCCTAACAGTATTCAGGTCAGTTCCAGCTGGTCATTTCCATCATGAACACCAGTGAAAATGGAGTCCTTGAATATTAGCAGTTTTCGGTTGAACGCTTGTGGTAAACTAGCCTCAAGCTAAGTACTACAAACAATCGTAACTTATGGTTTAAAAAACGAGTTTTCAAGCATAATTGTAAGTATCAATATCTTTCATGAAAACTAAAGTGCCTGTAAAAAAAAAAACTATGCGTGCCAAATTTTTTCTTTATCTATTTCCTACCAAAGGGAGTCAAAATAAAGCCATACATGATAAGAAAATTCTTGTGACAAAAAATAAGTTATTTTTTGTTGACCATTGATATTTTTCGTATTATAGTGCTAGACGGCTTGGACAAACCATAATATTCCAGTTATCTTATAATTTGGTATACCATGCAACGAAAACTTCGTTTCAACAACAAAACAGCAAGGAGGAAGCACGGAGTTTAGGAACTTGAAAGGAGTAGGACAGAACAAGCTTTATAAAGGTATTTTAATAATTACCTGCAAAAGAACAAGAAGTACGGTGCGGTGGTGAGCATGATGATGACAGCGAGATGATCTTCTTCTTCGTCAGCACACCACAGGCGTAGTGTTGGAAGCACCAGCATCAGGATACAGGATAGCAGGAACATTACCCTGAGGACATAAATCGCTGAGAAGCAAAATTTAAAATATTTTGTTTGAACAGTGTGCAGGTGCACACGAGTATGTGAACTCGTGGCACACTGCCATTCCACTGCATTTCCAACAAGAAATATGTATAAGCTGTAGAGGCATCTATGAAGCCATACGAATAGAATAGAATAAACTTTGTTGTACACCAAAATAGTAACAAAACTTTTACACAAACTTAAATCTATGGTAGGAACTAAAATTAAAAATCATGCATCGCGGTTCAATTCATTAAACCCCAAGCGAACGCGGCGTTCGCTCTTTCATTGTCTTTCTATTGTGTCTCTAATTACGGTATTCGAAAGGTTATCCGCGCAATCAGAATCTATAAAACTGCTCGCAATAACTAGTCTGGTCGAAGGTCCCCCTTTTCAACGGATGCATATTTTTTTATTTTTTTTTTTTAATTGATATAAACCAGTGCTTGACTGCGATCCCACCTGAGGATCCACGATGCATATGAGAGTTTACAGACTTCACTCACACTTCCGGATATCTCTAAAAGCTAGTGACCATCCCCAGCTTCCTTTGCATGAATGCAAATTATATACATAAATCTTTGTGATTATTGCTCGTTTTAGTAAGTTTTTGGGGGTTAAAAAAAATTTAAAAAAATTGACGTAGGACGACAAAACAGATTACCGATTTTTTCCTATACTTGTGCTATAAGACCTTCATGTCAAATTTCAGGATTCTAGGTCAACGGGAAGTACCCTATGAATTTTGATTCCCTTGAGAGTGTCGAAATACACATTTTTTGCGACATAAACGGCCGTATCTTTTTTTTCGTTAACTAAGAAGTTTGATTTTTTTTTACAGCTTCAAGAGATCGCAGACTTTAGTATATGGTCTTAATTTCAATTCGATACCTCCACGCATTCCTGAGATAAAGGGTCTTGACAGACAGACAGACGAACAACAAAGTGATCCTATAAGGGTTCCATTTTTTCCTTCTGAGGTACGGAACCCTAAAAACAAGCGCAGAAAACGATTTTGTTTTATATTAAACGAAAATTTTATTTCTGAGATCCTTTTCTAACAGGTCCTGCTCAGGCTAGTCCTGAGCCCTGACTTCAAGGTGGAACCTGGGTTCCACCAAAAAATAAAATATTGCTTGAACTTAGTTCTAAACGCCTGGGCGTTTAGAACCAAGTTCAAGCAATATTTTTCCATCCCTGTAAAATCGTTGTCTAAAAGTAACGATTTGTGTCGAAAGATAGTGTATCTTCTTACCGCGATGGTACTGTGCTGAGGTTCTCTATGAACATTTTGATTCCTAAGAAACGAGCTTCTCTTAGCGCAGCTCCCACATATGCTAATGCACCCACCCAGAGTAGAAGCTCGGCTGATATTCTAACCTGAAAAAAAAAAATTGATATCATCTTTTTTGTACACAAAAACTTCAGGAATGAGGATATCCGCAGGAAAATCAAGGTTATCGACATAGCACGAAGAATCGCCAAACTTAAGTGGCAATGGGCAGGGCACATTGCTCGCAGAACGGATGGCCGTTGGGGCCGAAAGGTTCTGGAATGGCGACCACGTACTGGAAGACGTGACGTAGCGTTGGAAGGCCTTCTACAAGGTGGACCGATGACCTGGTAAGGATTGCGGGAATCCGATGGATGCGAGACGCACAGAACCGTTCATTGTAGCGACACTTGGGAGAGGTCTATTTCCAACAGTGGAGCGTCTTTCGGCTGAAATTATGATGATGATGACACAAAAACTTAACATAGTACACAGTGATTTGACAATTTTAAGTTTTCTCTGGAAACATCCAGAGAAGGACAGAAAGTTCCAGAGACACATTATTATTACAGAAAAGAAACCATCACAGCGTCTAGATGTGTGTTGTCGTGTATTTTTGAACCTACATACATTACATACATTCTCACTAGTCAGCAAAAGGCCTGTCCCAAATCCATCTAGGTATTCTTTTTTCAAACCACCTCGAACCAAGGCGTCTTAAGTTTTTCTGAAAGTTTTAGGTCGTCTCGCCACCTCTTCAGGTTGGCCTCGGCCTCATCCATCCTTAGGCACCGATTTTGTGGAGACTCTTGTCCAATGGTCATGTGCATGCGGCTAACGTATCTCACCTAATCCCTTATTAGCCTGGCAACCTTTATTCCTTTGTCTATATCATCGTTTTTCAAAGCAGCAGTGTTTCTTATGTGGACATCATAGAGTTAAAATAAAAATAAAAACTGGGCAAGAGCGACTCGGACTCGCGCCCTGAGGGTTCCGTACAGACTACAATTAGAAGATTTTTTCGAATTTAAAAAAAGTATTTTTTGTGACGTAACAACAAGTTTACTGTTTTTACTATAAGATCCTGTTTCATGCCAAATTTCAGAATTCTGGGTCAACGGAAAGTACACTATGATTTTTGATTCCTTCGAGAGTATCGAAATATACGTTTTGCTCGTTAAATTAGAAGGCTGAATCTTTTTTATTCGTTAAATTAGAAGTTTGATTGTTTCACAGCTTCAAGGGACTGCAGACTTGAGTATGTTGTTATATTTCAACTCGATACCTCCACGCGTTCCCGGGATAAAGGGTCTTGACAGACAGACAGACAGATAGACCGACAGACAAATAGACAGACGGACAGCAAAGTTATCCTATAAAGGTTCCGTTTTTTCCTTTTGTGGTACAGAACTATAAAAATAACTAAACTACCTAGATATCCTAGAGTGACTGCGTTCATCAAAAATATTAATAAGACTTACTTTTGCCTGCCAAGACTCAAAGTTCATCAGTCTACAGTCTTCAGTAAGGTCCTCCCACCAACCTTCCACATCATTTTCTTTTGGCCCTGAAAATACAAAGCACATATCATTTGTATACTTATATGGTTTGCAATAAAAATGTGGGTTAAATCGCCAATGTACATCAACTGTACAATTTTTATTATTTGTTAAAATTGCGTGTAGGTACAATAGAGAATAAGAATAAGAAAAAATTAATTTCAAGAAAACAGCCAAGTCTGATAATAAAAATACGTAAGTTTTTCTATCATAAATTAAATGAAAACATACTTTGAGAGGGTAGAGCTGTAAAAATACCCTCTAACTATACTATATAATACACATTTAAAAGGAGGCAATGCTGCCAATCTTGGATGACGGAGATGTGGAGAAATACTTTGACGCCTAACGGCCTGGTCACGACTTCGCTCTTAGCGGTACGCGGCGCGGCGAGCGGGGCGGCATCAGCGGCGTCTCGTGGCATGTTTCACACATTTTCATACTTTTGATCTTACCACTCGCCCCGCGCTTAGCTACCGCTCACAGCGGCAAGGTCGTGAACGGACCGTAAGCGTATTTTTTTTTTACATGGACGCAGGTAAGTACTACGGTACCTATTAAGACCCATTCTACTTAAACATGTCGTAGCCAGATCATAGAAATTGATCACTTCATGATATGGCCAACTAAAACTGGCCAGATCATTTTAAACGTTAAAGTTTGACGGTATTTCAACTCTCGTTTGGCCTACATTCTTTAGACTTTTTACTATCATAGAAATCCTACATCAATGATACGGCCAAACGAGGATCGACATCTGGCCACGACATACATACTACTTACACTATGTTAATATTTAAGTCACTTATCATCCCTTAGCTTACAACACCGCTCAATTCGAAAATTGGCGGTTTTCACATTTGAATGCCTTTAGATGGAGCTGCGTCTATACCGGTATCTAACCATTGGTCACATGATATAGATATCAGCTAATCAGAAGCCATAATTCGAAAAGTAGTGATAGTGTGCAAGTCGACTGGCTTGTTAACACCACACAGTTTTTTTTTCGTTTCCTATAAAGTTGGTAAAAGTCACTTAAGCGGTGTTGTTAGCTAAGAGCCGTTATGTATATCATAATGATGTTCTTGCCCTTGCCCCATTTTACTTGGGGTCGGCGCAACATGGTTTTTTCTTCCATTCCGGGGCCTTACCATGACGTGATGTTCTATCACTGACTGGCCTGTTGGTCTAGTGGTTCACATTGACTGGCCTGTTGGTCTAGTGGTTAGTGGCCCTGACTGCTATGCCAGAGGTCGTGGGTTCGATTCCCACCCAGGGCTAATGTTTGTGTGATGATCACGATCATTTGTTCTGTGTCTGGGTGTAATTTATCTATAATATGTATATATTTAGAAATATATAAGTATGTTTATCAGTTGTCTAGTACTCATAACACAAGCTCTGTTTAGCTTGAGACTAGATGGCGTTGTGTGGTGGTTAAAAAAAAAAAAAACTTGTCTATCTTTCTAGGTACCTGATTTGTCATTTTCCTTTACATCAACACGTTAGAATACAACATGCTAGTAAAAACTAGAATATTGAGAATATATATACCCACGTTTATCCTTATCCTTATCCTTTGAGTGACTCTTGAACCGTGCGCACTGCGGTCCATCGGGTTTACTCCCATTGATCATCTCCACAGCCCCCGGATCAAAGTCCGAACCATTCAGCGGTATTGTACAGTTATTATTCTCTACAATTGAAAAAAGGTTTTATATAAAAATAGCATTAGAACGAGAAACAAACGGGTGTGTGCAATTTCAGCTCAATCAGAAGTGGATTTTAACTTACAAGTTTTGATTACATACATACATACAAACACTGAGACATTTGTGAAACTAAGGGCTGATTTCTCAATCGCATAACGTTAGGGGACAAAATGTGACGCAATTTGACGCACAACGCTCAATCTACGTGACCCCTGCAACATTGCCCAGTGTACCGCAACTTGCATCCCTACAAGTTGACACACAACGCTCAATCTACGTAAGCCCTGCAACATTGTCCAGTGTCCGCAACTTGCATCCCTACAATTAAATACCGTAAAACGGGGTGAATAGAAACGCAGGGGCGAATAGAAACAAATCTTTGGCTTGGTTTTTCATTTTGATACCATATTATCGGATTCTAATAAAGCATCGACTTTTTAAAATAACAATTCATTAATAAATTGATATAGTTAAAAGCTGCAAAAAATATTCAAATATCGTGAAAATACCCTTTGAAGTTTTGATTCTATTCGCCCCTGAGTTTCTATTCACCCCATTTGACTGTACGCATTCACGTGACGTGTGACATGTTGTTGGTCAATTTGATAGCTTTGCGCGTCATGTTGGAGGACATTTTGTCCCCTAATTTATCTGAAGTTTTAGCTGTAGAATAAATATGGCTATCTAGCACAAATTCCGCCATATTTATTTTTGAAATAAAAGCTCTCTATCGAAATCTGGCTATTGGAAAATCAACCCTATGTTAAATTTGTAAATATAGGTACCTACTTTTCGTAAGCCAAATTGAGTTCAAAATTAAGGAACAGCATACAGAATGAGTACCATGTAGGAGGTTTCGCAACACTGCATTTTGGAATCGATTACGAAATGCTTATTTTTTCTCATGACTACGAGAAACAAGATCGATTTCCGGCAATCCAATGATTCAACTTAGCCTTTCGACATTTTCTCAAGTTAATTCAGTAAAGGCGTTATATAAATATAGCTTAGCTTAAAACCTTTCTTAAATAATAAAGCATCGAAAGGTGAAAGTGACTACAAAATGATTGTGTTTTGTGGATTTCGAAAATGAAAGGTCAAAGGTCCGACCATTTATTATAGCAATAAACTTAAAACTTCGTTAAATGATGTGGTCTTTTTGAAAACTTGGTTATGGTTTTGTAACACTAGTGACCCGCCCCGGCTTCATACGAAAGGTAATCACATACAAAACCCTCCCTAATGCTCTTTCTATAAGAGTAAACCGTATCAAAAAATCCTCTGCGATTTAAGAAGACTGAGCGAATTATTTTTCGCAAACATTTTAACATACATGCGCCGAGGGTTCCGTACAAATACTTATCTGTGTAAATAGTACGATTTCCGAATCGAATCTCGAAATTTTTCTGAATTGCAAAAAACTAATTATTTTGTGTTACACAATGTTTTTCAGACATTTTTCTTTACTTATGCTATGAGACCTTGCATCAAGCCAAATTATAGAATTCTAGGCCAACGAGTAGTACCTTATAGGCTTTGATTTCCTTGCTAGTGTCAAAATATGCCCTGTATGGAGCATAAACGGCCGTATCTTTAGATTGTGTTGTCTTAGAAGTTTGATTTTTTTCACTACTCCAAGAAGTAGTAGACTTGAGTATTTGATATAATTTACGTATTCAACAAAAAAGGTCTTGACAGACAGATTGTTGTCTGTCAGTGATCCTATAAGGGTTCCGTCTTACCGACTGATGTACAGAACCCTAAAAAGCTGCTTTATTACAAAGTTTCTTTAACTAATAACCCTATAATGAACAAATGACGATGATGATGACTTACCAACTTCCATAACCAAATCCGTATCATTAACAGGTCCGGCTGTAGCGTTCAATGCCGTAGAGTTTAGAGCCCTATCAGGTGGCCCCGGTCTCAGCGTGAAACACACTAGAGAGATCAAGAAGTAACACGTAAAGAGAATGAACTGCCGGTAGAAGCGGAACTTCACGAATGTGTTCCATTTAGTCTTGAGGAGGTCGATTAGCATCCCTTCTAGGAGGCCCAGATGCTCGTCTTTTTCCTGTAATCACACATAAAATCTATTAGATACTTATTTTTATACTTTACACATTTCTAAGATTAAGATTTACCAACAAACGCACATCACACTAATATTACAATGGCGAAAAGCTGCTACTCTTAAATGGAATTGGGCCGGAAGGTCTGCCGCAAGTCAGATGAGCTGTGACTCACTTATTGGGTACCATTAAACTCAAAGAGTGAGAGAGAGATGAGCTCGTCTCTCACCGGAGGGACTGGACTACAATAACCGAGGACAGAAGAAAGTGGACAAGGGAGGAGGAGGCCTTCGCCCAGCACTGGGACTTAATGGTCTAATTAGATTAGAAATTTTATATGCATGTATGTATGTATATGTTATTCCTTAACGCTCTGTCGGCTGAACGGATTTGGATGAAATTTGGCACACGGGTAGACCATGTCCTGGCATAGCACATAGGAAAAAGTCACTAACAGAAGCAAAAAAAACGAAAGAAGAAAGAGGTTTTGGTAAACCCTACTTAGTCGCCTCAAAATCATCAGCTACATCAATATACGTAGCGACCAGGGTTGATGATGATTTAAATCTACATATATATATAAATATATATATACGAAATACCACTCACTGATCACGAAATCTCAAAAAGTATAACACATACAAACTTAAAATTTGACAGGTTCCTTATAGGGTTGTCTACACCTTAAAATCCCGGATTTTAAGAACTCCACCCCTAAGGGGTTAAAACGGGGGTCGAAAGTTTATAATCAGCCGAAAGACGTCCACTGCTAAGGTAGATCGTTTCATGTTACGGTTTAATCAACCTTTTAATCGGAAACCTGTCTGTTTCTGACAGCTTGGTGTTGTATGGGACCCTTTCCGAATATTATGCAACTGGCATAACATACATAACAAATCAGCCAAAAAGGGGCCCTGAGTCCCAGTAGTGGGAACATTATATCCCACTACTGGGAATCAGGGCCCCTTTTTGAGAGAGGGAAAGAACCTCAATCCACCACGCGAGCCCAGTGCGGGATGGTGAATGTCACATGTCTTCAAATTTTTATTCTAAGACATGCTGGTTTTCAGTTTGGAGGGCAGTCGTGACTTAGTAACGGCCCCGACTTATGGGTATTAGGTCACGGGGTTCAAACCCAGGTAGGTACGTTATGTAGGTAATTTATTTCATAAACACTGCTCTTAAAACGGTGAAGGAAAATATCGTGAGGAGATCGGCATGTCTTAGAACTGGCCTTGAATTTTACATAATGAAAGTGACTTACGCCAAACACCACCAAATTGAGAGCAGAATCCTTGCAAATACACCCTGTCTCCGTGTCAATAGTGTCGACCTGTCCTAAAGGGTATGCAGCACACGTAGTGGCTCCTATCTGCCAGTAGATCTCGCGCTCGATGTTCAGGATATGGAAGAACATGTCCGTGCGGGCTAACTTCGCAGCCAGGGTTAAGGGAGTCAGGTTCAGCACGTTTTTGATGTTTAGTGAGGCTCCTACTTCGAATGCCATGTCGAATGTTTCCTGTTGAGAATTTGTTTACGTATGTTTAGTTCATCATCATAATTTCAGCCAAAAGACGTCCATTGATGGACATAGGCTTCTCCAAGTGTCACCACAGTGTCTGATCCTGAGCATCTTGCATCCATCAGATTCCCGCGACCCTCGTCAGGCCGTCGCTTCACCTTATGATGGAGTCTACCCTTCCAAGGCGACGTGGTTTTTTCTTTTTCTTTTATTTTTAAAAAAACTTTGCTTGACATTAGAAATTATTCTTGTATCGTGTGAGTGCGTTCAAAAACGTGTAAACTCACATACACAAGACACACAGACCTGGAACACCTTTCTGTAGGCCATACAAATATTTGTCCAAGCGGGAATCGAACCCGCGACATGCAGTGCAGCAGTCAATCGCTCAACCACTGCGCCAACCGTCTACTTCTAAGACTTTCTTTTACAATAACATGTAAGGAAGACGTAGTATTGAAGGGTAGTCCCTACGTACGACGTAATGACGTCTACACACTACAACTGGCTCAAAACTAAAGGAACAAAGATATTAAAACTAACCATTTTCTCATAAATGACGAGCATGTGCAACACAGTGTTGCCGTTCGTGTCCTGCTTGTCAGGATCGGCGCCTCGTGCTAGGATCAGTCGGTAGCACTCCTCCTGACCCAGGCATGCAGCGAAGCTTAGGGGATACTCTCCCCAATATACATAACTGTAACCATATTTACATTTCTCAGATTAAGTTGGTATGTATTACCTCCCTGTTACACTAATACCGGTACATGTTGGACTACTCTACCCATAGGTGCAAAACGTTTTGGGAACACATTTATTGTGCGTAGAGTTAAGGAGTAGAATTCCCTGTCGGAGTCTGTGTTTCTTGATAGCTACAACCTGGGTCTATAAGTGAAAAATGAATAGGTTAATTCTAGACAAGCGTGTTAAGTCGTCGTCGACAACATTATTGCTTACCCTTAGGTGAGTTAGTGCTCAAGCGCAAGCTCTAAGGGCCGGGGCACACGATGCGTTGCGGCGCCGCACCGCAAATATTTCGACGAATCGGCGGGCACACGAGCGATGCGGCGCCGCAACGTTATTATGTCGCAGCGGCGCGTTTTGATTAGGCTTATATAAGAATTATTTATTCTAACATAAACAACTGAGCGGTGACACTCCGACGTCGCAACGCATTCACCCCTCCCCGCCTCGTCTTGACGGTTGCAAATCCGGTGCGGTGCCGCAGTGCATCGTGTGACATGCCACAGATATTTCTATGTAAGACGATGCACGCACCGCCGCGCGCCGCCGCTACGGATCGTGTGCCCCCACGGTAAGGGCTGAGCGGATTTGGATAAATAGCACATAAGATATTTTTGTCCCGGGAGAATGTTACGTAAGGAAAATTTTCTCTCAGTCAATTCATTTTCATAGGGCAAAGTTTTACATATATGTATTTATATAAAGTGAAGTTCCACACTTTTTCTGGAATGGAATCGATTTTTAGAACAATCTACTAGTTAGAATATCTTATTACTTATTATAATATGATCATTGTTACTCACTAATAAAAACTTAATTCAATTAGATGTCAGGGTAATTGTAGATCCTTTGTAAATAGGGTCTGAGTCCTTGAACACTACCCTTTAATTAATTAATAACAAAACCAATGTTCCAACGTAGAACCCTATCTTTAAATTAACATTTTATAGGACCTATGTAGGTACCTAACTTAGTTCCAGCTCCAGCCGGCTTTAATTGTCATCTAGTACCTACTTCTGCTTTTTTTGTAAGTCAGACTTTTACTGACTAAAACCCAGCTGTGTTACTGCACCTGTTACCCTTTGCGTTCTAGGGCCACGGTAAACTCTTTCGAACATTCCTGCAGCTCTAACAGGCATCGGCCCTACTGGGTCCTTTCGGATCGACATGTCTTTGAGGCGCACATGGAACACTACGCGCCGTCGACTCTGCCCCATCGCTTATCGTACGAAAGCCCACGCTCACGGTGGTCGGAAACCGCCCAAAAACCCCTATTTATTATTATATACTTTTTTTTAAATTATTACGGTGTCGGTGCAGAACATATTCCATACATCTCTACCTTCCTTATCATATCGTCTTCCCGAAAACTCATCCAACTTGACTAACTTGTCCTTACCCGTTATAATTAGTCTCCGGCTGAACATTCACCCATTCATGTTCGAAGCAGTCATTCCGCGAGGCCTTCTGGTCTTCAGGACACATGAAGTTGCCATAGCAACGCTCATGGTAGTTCGCGCCGGCGTCAAGAAGGAACTTCACCATTGTTGGATCTTCGTTTACTATGGTTATGTGGAGGACACTCTCCCCTACAAGAAGAAAAATATACTTATTTTTATATACTATAAAACAAAGTCCCCACAGTATCCAGGTAACTCAAAAACTACAGAACAGATTTTCATACGGTTTTCACCAATGGACAGAGTGATTCATGAGGAAGGTTATATGCGTTTAGACCAAAGGGCAAAGGTACAAATACAAAAAAAAAAAAACAAGGGACGGGTTGCTAGAACAAAGATTAGATCTTCATCTTTGTTCTAGCAACCCGTCCCTTGTTTTTTTCTTATCACTGTGTATGTATTGATAGATATGTCGTGACCAGATCATAAAAATGGTTACTTCACGACGTGACCGGCCAGATCGTCCCTTAGTTAAGTACACAACACCGCATAAGTCATTTTTACCAACTTTACAGGAAACGAAAAAAACTGTGTGGTGTTGAGAGTCCAGCCGACTTGCACGCTATCACTACTTTTCGAATTATGGCTTCTGATTGGCTGAAATCGATATCATGTGACCAATGGTTAGACGCGCAATGAGCAGCTCCATCTAAAGGCATTCAAATGTGAAAACCGCCAATTTTCGACTTTACAGGAAACGAAAAAAAACTGTGCGGTGTTGAGAAGCCAGCCGACTTGCACGCTATCACTACTTTTCGAATTATGGCTTCTGATTGGCTGAAATCGATATCATGTGACCAATGGTTAGACGTGTAATGAGCAGCTCCATCTAAAGGTATTCAAATGTGAAAACCGCCAATTTTCGACTTGAGCGGCTTTGTAAGCTAAGGGCGATGTTATGAAATGGTTGCATTTAAAACTAAATATGTAAAACTGGCCAAATCGTACGTTTGATGATATTTCGATCCATATTTAGCCATATCATTAATTTAGGGTTAATTGATAGTAGAAAACAGAAATAAATTGAGGATTATTTAGATACTACCCCAATTAATTGGTGACATGACCCATTAATTGGGGTCGAATATAATTTCGTAGGCAAAACTGTACCATACTGCGTTTTTCAAACTGCTGATTGACTGCAGGAGTGCAGGCTCGTATTAGTTAGATCAAATAAAGCAGCTTTGTATCGTAATTATATTTCATTATACTTTTATCTTCCATTTGAAAATTTGTTATTCGCTTTTAGTAAAAAAAAAATGTTTGTTGCCTTATTACGTCACGAAAACAAAGCAAAATCAGCACCTCTACCGGTGGACAACATAACTATTTTCCGATATGATCATCCACGTTTGACCATATTATGAAAAAATCGCGCGATTAGCTATTTATATCTTTAAAAGCAGAGTGTTCATTGATTTGGTTTGCCCATATCATGACGTGGCAAACGGACAAGATTCTATATCATGAAAGGGTGGCATTTCATGATATGGTCGATCATATCATGAAGTGATCAGTTTTACAATCTGGCCACGACAGATACAACCTTGACCAATAATGATAATGGTGCCTAAATCAGTGTAAAAAAAAACTAAAGCTAAAAGAATGATGCCTATGATGGGTGTCATTAATATTTATGTGCAAAATGTCTGCATTTTAATACGGTGATAGATAGGAACCTTCTAAAGTAATTAAGGAACGGGATGGAAGCACTAAATCACTGTCAGGTTAATTTTGTGCTTTGATAGACATTATCAGGTGCTCTATCAGATTGACTGCGCAAAATGGAGGTGAAATGAGCGTTTCGGGAAGTACTTGAAATTTTGATGAAAGGGTAATATATGTTACCGGTCAAACCCGATTTTAGGATTAAATAGTTTCGCCTAGGCCAAACCAGATCTACACGAGTGCAGCCCTACTATTTCTAGGTAACTAGTTATTAAAAAAAACTGGGCAAGTGCGAGTCGAACTCGCGCATTAAGGGTTTCGTACAAACTTACCTATGAAAACAGTTCAATTATTGAGTTACGAAGATTTTTCCGAATCGCAAAAAAAGTTTTTTTTGTGAAGTAACTACTAATTTACAGTTTTCAGTGTTTTTTTGTACTTGTGCTATGAGACCTTGCTTCATATAAAATTTCAGGATTTTAGGTCAACGGGAAGTACCCTATGAATTTTGATTCCTAAGAGAGTGTCGAAATAAAGGTTTTTTGCGACATAAACGACCGTATCTTTTTTTGTTCGTTAACTCAGAAGTTTGATATTTTTCACAGCTTCAAGGGACCGAAGACCTGAGTATATGGTTTTAATTTCAACTCGAAACCTCCACGCGTTCTTATGATAAAGGGTCTTGACAGACAGATATACAGACGTAAAATAAAATAACCCTATAAGGGTTCCGTTTTTTACCTTTTGAGGTACGGAACCCTAAAAATTAAGAAAGTTGCGCAGAAAATGAGAAAATTACAGAAAACTACGACGACTATTAAAACTTCGCGCGTTTAAAAATTCATACCTAGCTAAGACAGAACAATATCTGACGGTCTGGTCATCTTGTTTCATCTAAATTATGAAATTTGACTGAAATTACAATTATTTTTTGACCGGCCTGTTGATCTAGTGGTTAGTGGCCCTGACTGCTATGCCGGAGGTCGTGGGTTCGATTCCCACCCAGGACAAATGTTTGTGTGATGAGCTCGATAATTTGTTCTGTGTCTGGGTGTAATTTATCTATAAGTATATGTAGTAGTTTATCAGTTGTCTAGTACCCATAACACAAGCTCTGCTTAGCTTGGGACTAGACGGCGTTGTGTGATAGTTATGGCATATTATTATAATTATTAAATATCTCTATAATAAATCTCTTCTTGATAGCTGAGATCGTTAGGGCGAATGAAAATAAATTGTGTACAAATGGAGCTTTCGTTATAAGTGTCACTGTTATCAGAGAAAACTTATGAAATGTCCAGTCGTTATGAGCAACACAAGAGCACAATAATTATATTGTATATAAGAACTGTTCGAGTACAAATTGATTTCGTACGTGACTTCTTGTCTGATCCGAAAGTAATGGATCCTATAATGTTGGATTTGTATTGAAATGGTGCGGACCTTGCACAGACGCTTCGGCGCCAATCGCGCCAATATTTTGTAAGTATATCATATTTTACGAATTTTATGAGTAGGTTTTCATTTCCGTCTATTTTTCCAGTGTTAGTCTTAATTATAATATAATATATATTATAATATATTCCACAACTATCACACAACGCCGTCTAGTCTCAAGCTGAGCAGAACTTGTGTTATGAGTACTAGACAACTGATAAACATACTTATATGTCGGCGCAAGGATGCCGATCATCATTGAAGCTCTGTCCAGGGACTCTGTTTTGTGGGCGATGGCTGGGTATCGAGCAATAAACAAACTATTCCAGATCATAGAACTGATTTAAAATAATGCAAGCTTTAGGTATTCACTTTACACAACGAGCAGTGAAACAGTCTCCGAGAGACGATGTTGTTGCCACGACTGCCGACACAGGAAAGAGCACCGCCCCTCTGCAGTCCGCCCTTTTATCTGTTCGGTTCGTGCAAACGTCAGTGCGGATTCTGTCAAAGTGACATGTGTCACTTTTCACTTAGCTCGTTCATTCGTTCTTAAGCTTCCGTACTATTGACTTCTCCGACATATATATTTCTAAATACATACATATTATACATAAATTACGCCCAGACACAGAACCAATGGTCGTGCTCATCACACAAACATTTGTCCTGGGTGGGAATCGAACCCACGACCTCCGGCATAGTAGTCAGGGCCACTAACCACTAGACCAACAGGCCTGTCCTTATATGTTTTAAACATAAATAAAACCGGCCAAGTGCGATCTTTGTAACTTTTTTACAGACATTTTATTTTATTCTGTAACTAGTATTTGTTGTTGTAGCGGCAACAGAAATACATCATCTTTGAAAATTTCAACTGTCTAGCTATCACAGTTCATGAGATACGGCCTGGTGACAGACAGACGGAGAGTGGAGTCTTAATAATAGGGTACCGTTTTACCCTTTGGTTATGGAACCCTTAAAACGATGTCTTATAAGTGATGTTGGACTATTGAGACCTCTCTGTGTCCTTGCTTAACAGTACCTTTCATCGAGTGCATTTTAATTAGTAATAAGGACTGTATACCTGATACAGTAAAAAAACGAAGCTGAAAAAAATAAATAAAAAAAAAGTAACTGACTTCAGTAAAATATTTATTTATTTATTTAAAACTTTATGCACTAATGAAACATTGTACAAAGGCGGACTTAATGCCTTAGGCAAATATCACTTTTTCAGCGTCGTTTTTTTTTTTACTTAGTCGGGTTTTAGTTTTTCACTTTTATTTTTTATTTAAACATTTTTGGTGTTAAATTTAACACATGACTTTTTGATCGCTAAAGGGCGCCACATCGAGTTTTGTGACCCGTCACATGTACACTATGTTCCGGTTCTAACGATACCTCCTATGTCGAGTTCCGATAAGTAGAAAAGGAGCTACGAGGGAACAGACGAACATACTCACTTACATACATAGCCTATCAAAATCATAACCCTCCTTTGGCTTTGCCGTAGTCGGGTAAAGAGTAGGCACAGCTCTCAGACTAGAAGCGAACCAAACACTAAATCTATGGTCAACCACTGACTACTAAAGGTAACCAGATTTTTAATTAAAATTGTAACTAAATTATTGATTGAAAATTTTAACGACTAAATCCGAACTACGATTTGTATGAACATTTTATTATTTATATATTATTCATTTTGGCAAACAAACCTGAATCATGACTTTTAATCGATATTTTGTGAAACGAACAACGCCAGTATTTATTATTTCATCAAATCAATAATTCTATAAAAATACAATCAAAGAAAATAAATCTACAGCCCATATAAAATCCCTGCGAAACCAGAATGGCAGGGGCCTTTCGCATGACAGGAGTGTGGTTTTAGCCGGTAGGAGTCCGGCACTGCCTAGATTGTTTTTTCATTGAGGAGCAGTCTGGTCGTCCATGATGGATTTCCCACTCCTGCCACTCTTAAAAAAAAAAAAAAAAAAAAAAGGTAACCAGATAACTGGGCCTCAAGTCTGCTATTACAATTGTTCATTTTGACAAGTTTGGTAATCAACTAACATAATAGCGTCATTATGACTTTCCAATGGTCAACCACTGACACTCCATTGAAAGAAATGGCATAGAATGGTAATCTCATTCATATTGACAAATGAATGTCAAACGTATGCGGTAATCTGGTAAAATTTTGACAGTTCCTTTGATCAGACCTACCATTAGAACGTCATTGTGCAGTCATTGCTTTTAATAAGCTCGATATTGTTATTCTACCACAACTCTATTACGAGACCATTGATCGATCAATGATCGATCATTATAAATTAGTAAATTACGAACTTTTAGCAAAATGATAATGGGATCGCGTGGGAATGATGAATTTGTAAAAATAGCAGACTTGGACCCCTGGTAGTTTTGCTTACCATAATACTCGTCACCCATATAGACATCGTTGATAAGTTTAGGATAGAACCGCAGCAGTCTTTTCGCCAGGTTGGCCAGTAGTGAGGAGGCGTTTAAGAGACAAAGGTGAAGGATGGTCTCTCCCACGGCTCCTCGCTCCTGCGCATAAAGGTAAATGCTGAAGAAAAGGTTAATTCTCAAACCTCGTAATTTATTATTTTTAACAAAATTGGCTGGTATATCATAATACCTACATAGAAAATTTCATCTTAATTGTTTAGAATTTATTGTCATAAATATATGAAGATTTTTTCTGTTACAGCATTTTTTGATTCGTATAATTCTATTCAATAGTACATTCTGATACAAGTGTGTAGTGTTCGTGATAACCGCTGAGGTGGTATTTAGACCCGAGTCGAAGGTGAGGGTCTTAAGAAAGCCGAGAACGGTAATCAGAAATATTCACGTGTAGCATACGACGTTTTTCAACACACTTGTGAAAAAAAATAATTTAACTAACTATTTATTTAACAGTAAAACTAGCAGTTGAGATCTTTTCAGTGATATGGCGGTAAAAAAAACTGCCTTTTCTTATGCGCGCAACTTAATTTTTTTTCTTCGTCCCATTTGTGCAGGTTAAGGTTCTAGAATCTAAGACTTAGACCACACCACCGCATCATCTATCTATATATTTATATATAAATGAATAGCTGTTCGTTAGTCTCGCCAACACTCAAAAACGGCTGGACCGATTTGGCTAATTTTGGTTTGAAATATTCGAGATAGTCCACGGAAAACCTTCCGTGGACTATCTCACCTTTTAAACCTAAATGGTGAGAAAAAATGAAAAAAAGCACAAAAATACAATCCGAACACAACGCCATCTCTAATTAAAACGTCAAAATGTTAAAAAAAAATTAAAGAAAAATAATAATAATAAATGAATGAATGATAGAAATGTTAAAATTGCAATGCTGTCAATGATGACATAATATTATAACAACATTGTAAACAGTTCGTAATAAAAGCTTTGACGTTGACTTTGACTCATTATAAAATGAATTATGCTGTTCTGGTAAAGCCAGCAGATGGCGTTATCCTTACTATTTGGCAGTACGAA